>VOQJ01013087.1:0-15198 GCA_015052665.1 Apistogramma diplotaenia
GTGAAGAGGGAGGGTGAGGGGAGGGAGTAGGGGATGGTGGAGGGGGGGCATTAGATGTTAATGCTTGGAAAGTGTATAAATGAAGTGCTTTTAAGTGCCACCAAATCTATTAAAAATAAACTGAATTGACACTGGCCATAGAGCAGGGGTCCTCAGTCCCAGTCCTCGAGGGCCGGTGTCCTGCAGGTTTTGGATGCAACCCTGCTTCAACACACCAGAGTCAATTAGCAGGACTCTGGAGAACTTAACTGCATACTGAGGAGGTGATTCAGCCATTTGATTCAGGTGTGTTGAAGCAGGGTTGCATCCAAAACCTGCAGGACACCGGCCGTCGAGGACTGGGATTGAGGACCCCTAGCAACGTAGAAATCACACAATATGACACATTGGCATTATTAAACAGCATGTTCTGTAACTTGGAGTTGTTTTCAAAAACAAAATTTACACATGAAGAGGCTTCCCCCTTTTCACATGCTGCCCTGTTACACATGGGTGCAGCTGAACTTAACATGAACTTTATATTAGGGAGTTGACTGTTTAATATCCAATCCTGCTGCATCAGACATGAAGCTTATCCATAAATTCAACAAGGAAGATCTATAATCCAATTTCATTGTACAGCTGTATAATGACAATAAAGGCTATTCTATAATCACTCAATCATCCAATAATCTTTGAGCAGTATCTCCTTCTTCCTCTTTCAGCGGCTCCCTTTGGGGGTCACCACAGCGGATCATCTGCCAAAAGTAGTATGTGAAGCACAACAGATCTCACCACCATCTCGTAAACCTTCTCTGTTCACTCTTGCTGCCATCCTTTTGTCACAAATCACTAACTCTTGTCTTCACCCACTCCGCCATGCCTGCACTCTCTTCCTCACCTCTATTGTGCATTGGCCAAGTATTTAAACTTGTTCACCTTCAGTACCTCTACTGTACCTCTTTAATCTTTACACTCCTCCCCCTGCCTCTCTGTCATTAACACACATGCATTCTATTTTGCTTATACTGACTTTAATTTCTCTTCTCTCCAGCACATACCTCCGCTAGTCTAGGCTCTCTCACACCTGCTCCCTACTCTCACTACAGATCACAATGTCTGCAAGCATCATAGCCCATGGAGACTCAACAAGGGGCACCATAGCCAATCTCTGACGTAATCCCACCCCCACCTCATCTGCCACTCCTACCGCACACCTGACCACTGTCCCCTTACATGTCCTTCACACACTTCACTGCCACTCCTGACTTCCTCATGTAGTTTCACAGTTTTCTTGCCTCTAGAGCTCAACTCTGACACACAGTTCCCCATCAGCACACTCAGAGCAAACATCCCACCTGTAGTGCTCTTTCTTAGCATGAAGCCGCACTGCTGCTCACTGATCTTCACCTCTTTTCAATTTGAGCAGTGTATACTGTATATGACTAGCACTTAAACAGGCATTTGTCATTACACAGCTTAAACAACTGTAAATTGCATTTCACATATGGAACAAATTTATTTTTGAAAACAGCATCAACAAGACTTTTTAAAAATACTTTTGCAGTTTTTTTTTTTAATGTAACAAGTTCTCAGTTACACAAAAGCAAAGTGCAGCACAGTCTTTGTTACCCATGACACTTCAATTTCATCTGCAGCACACTGACAACTTAAGATAACACGGACACCAGAGTATCCCAGTCGCTCCGCCTTGCATATGACAAGGCCATAGCAATGATTAAGTGGTCGGCACATTTTAATGAACACAAAGCCATCCAAGTGGAAGCAGATTTTAATTGAAATCTCCTTCTGTTTAATAACTTACCATATTCAGCGAGTCACTTTTCAGGAGATATAGAAGGTGAATGTGTGCTCGGTGAACAAGTAATTCTGTTTCACGTCACAGGACTGGTCGTTGCCCCGGGGTCTGACTTGCTGTAGTTTTTGTCGCTCTGCACCATTTGCTTTTCCTACTTAAACCATTTCCCAACAACATCCACTGCTCTTCTTTATCCCCCTTTCACACAGAATTGTCACACATGAACTGACAGAGGGTGAAGGGGGGTTGTTTCTGTTGCTTGCTTTCATGTTGTTTCACACTAACTGCTTAACAACAAAGCAATCTTCTAAGTAGATGTGTGAAGTGACTGGGGAATAACAGGTTTACGTATGTGAAGTCAGTGTCATTAGCATCATGTTCACTCTGGTTCACCAGCATTTTTTCACTAACAGCTGATTGTGGTCAGTTACAGCTCTCTGATTGGGAGGGAAAAAAACAACACAGTCCAGTTCAATGTTATACAAAAAAACCCAATAATTTATTATCATTTCTTTTGCAAAGATCACCATTATAACACATTTTACCTGGCTACAAATGTTCCACCTATGCTTTACTTGAAATTAGATCATCAGACATTGACTTGAAACATACAGGACTTGGTTTTCAAAAAATTTCAAATTTACAATACTTCAGTTTAAAAATTATTCATTTTTGAACGAGTTTACTATACATGTAACTGAACTATAAGACTCTTGATAAAACGGTAACCTATTTATCTCACCAGTTCTAAAATGCTGTGTTCTGAGTCCTGCTCAGTGGCAATCATCCCAACACCATGTTGATGTAACTGCAAATATGAATCAGAACTATTATACAATATATATGAATGTTTCCAGTTACCAAAAAAAAAAGAAAAATCATACAATGTATGAATAAGTCTGAACAAAATATCTCTGTTGCAAAGATACACAGACAGTTTTGTGTGTTGAAATCAAGCTGCCACACAACTGGCAACTCGATTGCCATTGATTCATGTTTGGTTGTTAAGGCTGTGCTGAGTTAAGGTGTATGTGGAGAGTAGAAAGTACTGATATGTAAAAGTTATGGGAAAGGTTCATCTGTTGTTGTACATGTAGAAAAAAAACAAGATAGTAAAATAAAATAAAATATAAAATATTACCCAAAGCTGCAAAGCAGACAAACAAAGCAGCGAGACTGGGAATGAGCCAGGACAGCCTCGTCTCCTGTCCTCTTTACTAGTCATTCAAAAATATTTTAAATACAATGACTTAAGATTCTGTGTCCAAAAACTGTTTTTTTCTATTGAACAGCTTTGTCGTTGAGGTTACAGAAAGAACACGAGTTTCACTGTAAAATGAGGTATCCAGCTTTTTAAAGATGCTTTTACAAAATTGCTGATAACTGATTTAGCAAAATGTATTTATTTATGTTTGGACCAAAAAACTTTTGCTAAACAATTTACAATGTGCAGCGTCAAATTGTCCCCCACCCCCACCCCAAACTCTTTTTTAAATTTTTTTATTTCAGGACCGTGAGGAGTAACTAAGTCCATGTCTCCCTTGCTTCAACCCAGAATACATCTGTGTATGTATATGTTAATATGTATTCATTTTAAAAAAAGGTAAAAAGCAGATGATCCCCAGATCCATCATTGGTAAGTGTGCATATTACATTAAAAAATGTCTCTTAGAACGGTCTTGAATAAAATGACTACAACATAAATATGAAAATAGAATTGAAAAGATAAACATGTTTTGCGTAAAGTAACAAAATAATTGTATTGTCATCGTTTCATAGAAAAAAAAAAAGCTCCCTCCCCCCCCCACAGAGTGATGTGAAAAACCAATTTTGAAAAACATCAAAATGTCATGATGCTGCTGATAAATTCTTTACAAAATGCTTTTTGGGTTACAAAGTTGTGAAAAATATTACTATCGTCCACATAAAAATGCCACATTTAACGAGGCAAGTATGTCGTACCACATGGGGTAGAATGTGTGTGTTTTTTTGTTTTTTTTGTTTATACAGTAGTGACTGAAAGGAAGGCATTGTGCACCTTGGCTCCCTCAGGTGCCTTAGTACCATGAGTCATGAGCTCCTGGATCGTCATCCAGTTATCCAAGATCTTCTTGTTGCGTTTCTTCATCATCTTCTTGTGGCTGAGCTCTATGATGCTGACTTCTTTCCGACCCTCGCTGCTACTCTGAGGGTTCTCCCTCAAGCTCTCCAGCCGACTGCGCTGCATGAATTCTCTCCTTTTCCTCTGTTCTTTTGCCCTCACGAGGTGCTGCTTTCTTTCCTCTTTACTCCAGTACCTCCCCATCTTCATTTCACTCATTGCGTCATCGTCAGTGGTCATTCCCCCACTGCGCTCTTCTTTAATCTTTAGGGCTCGCTCCTTCAGGATCTTATCTCTCACAGGCCTCTTGGTGATGTAGCGTGTACCGTCACTGCGGATCTTGACCTTCCACTCCATCTTGGGCTCCGGGATGGGCCTCTGAGGCTCTTTACAGACACTGAGCAGACTGAGCTGGCTCTGAGCGTACTCTACGGCTGAGCGCTGCTGTATCAGCTGCATGTAGCTCTGGTAGTGGCGGGCATGAGCTGGGATGTTGACCTGCCTCTGCTGGGAACTGTGAGAAGGAGAGAAGTAAGGATTTCGGGAAGCACATTGCTTTAATTTCCCTCTGCTCTCGTCCTCAGCCTGAGGCGTTTGGTCTGACTCAGAAGGATTGCTGTGGTCAGGACTGCTGCTCTTCCCCAGGACTGGAGCGCAGCATGCTGGGATGGGACTCAGGCTAAGAGAGTGACCACTGGCAAGGCCGCTGCAGAGGTTCCTCTGGTTTGTAAGACTAACCATCCTCTGGAGCGAGTGCTCCGGGGAGCGGTCCATTGCCAGAGGGGTGCTACGTGAACTCTCTGCTGTGTTGTAGGCACTGGAGCTGTCCTTGTCCGATTTCTCCAGCCTCTCATTAATGTCAGCCAGCTTACCCTTTGGGGGCTCACCACGGTGAAAGCTTTGGGTTTTGGAGGATGATGTAGAATGGCCCAGTGAAGGAGACTGCTGACCCTTGCGAAGTTTATGGGCCTGCATGATGTTCTGACATTCAAGCTCGATGCTGCGCAGCTCCTCGTTGAGCATACGAAGCTCATGCTGCACACCAGCCTGCTCCCCCATGCTGCACTCAATCGTGCTGCGGCGGCTGTAGAACAGGTCATACTCACCGCTGTTGCGTATCTGACATTTTAGTTCCAAGAGTTGCTGGAAGCGATCACCTTCTGTTTCATCTTCATCCTCATCCACTCTGTCCTCTAGCCGCATGGAGCTGGTGGTAGAGTGTGTTTCCCGACTGTCTTTCAGGCACTGGGACAGACGTTTCTGGATATGTGCCATGACGTTATGCTGTGAGTTCCCCATCCTGTCCTTTATACTGAGGTCCTTATGATGAAGGAGTGTGGAACACGTGGGCTTGTCATCTTCTGTTCTCTGAAATAAGTTGAAGAAAAACAGCCTGAATTATTTTTAGATAGATGGCACTTATGACATGTGCAAACATGCAGCAACAGTCATTCAGAGTACTGGAAGACTGGGTTGTGTATATGCAAGCGTGCTTTGTACACAAATGTGCACAAAGCTATGCTTTTTAACTGAATTAACAAACAAATCTACAGACCTATTTGGTACAGTAATACACTTGGTAATACAGAAAGATGCTTACTCTGCAGTAGTTCTGATTTACTTTCCTCATGGAATGAGGATTTAAAAAAAAACAAAAAACAACAAAAAGTTTTTTAAGAGTTCAAGAAGTGCAGCCCTCGTCTGCATTCTCCTGAAGGAATGCATATGTTGTTGCTCTGTTATCCAGCTCTGTTACTTCAGGGATTGTCTCCTCTCTGCCATGGCTTTGAAGTCCCATTTATATGGATTTTTGAGGTATGCTATCCTCTCAGCAAAACAGAATTTTAAATCACGGCTACTAATGTTTGGAATTTAAATGGTTCAACGGTCCCCTCCCATAAATATTCATAATCAGAATTTTGTGTTCACATTTCACAGGGCAACGCTTGTTTTTACTTAGTTTCGCAATGAAAGTTGATGAACAGTTTGTCTTCTGATAGAAATGGCATCAAAGATAATATTGACTCTGAATAATGATTCTTTGCAGTAAAAGCAGTTATTGGTCATTTTTTACACACACGGCGATGTGCTTTTACTGGCACGGCCAATATGTGTCGATGCTATCTGACCTGCTCGTTCTCCTGCTCCTCTTGTAAGGCAGCTAATTCCATTTCCTCTCTTTGCTGCTCCTCCAGCATTTCCATCTTCAGTTGCTCTAGGAACTCACTGTGCTCATCGTCCAGCCAGGCCTCTTCCAGCTGTGGGTGAATGAAGAACAGAAGCATATAGCGAAGGAAAAGGAGACGACGGGCCAAGTTATACTTTTTTGGGTGAAAAATAAGCATATAATGCAGCACCCCTCATCTTTTAAACATGGATTCTAATCTTAGAATCAGACCTGCATGGTTTGATGGATGTAAGGACCACCACTTTTAGCCTGTTAGGCCCCATCATCCATCATCTGTTTGTACATTTGACGTGAACCAAATGGTATCCATATCTGATGACTTCAGATTTACTACTAAAAAATGCATTTAATTAAAGAGTCTACTATTGCTTCCTGCTCCTCTGCACTGCGGCAGAGTCCTTCCACTTATTTTGTCATCGGCCCTGGGCCTGAACTCACTCCACATTAGCATGCCATTAGCTTTTATGGCTTACCGTTGGAAGTCAATTACAGTGGTGCTACATAAAAATAAAACATGATGAGGTGTCTCAGTAATGGCTTGCACTAGGAGTGGTTATATGTGGTGGGAGGAAGTTGTTGGCTACCCCCTGACTGCTGTGGTTTTCTTTGAGCAAATATACAGTAAAGTACAGTACAGTAAAAGTAAATGGCAAATCGTATAGACTGTGATTTGTAAATTATGTCTACAGGCTGCACTTCAATCAGTAGCGGAAAAACAATGGACTGTGATTGCATAAGATTTGTGTTGTTGCTCTGAAGGCGTGAGTGAGGGAGATTCCCCTACAGTAACTGTGGCAGCTTTTACAAGAGCTGATCAAATTCTTCCTCTAAGGAAAGGCGCTTCAGTGCTTTACCATCTGTTTTAGCAAATGATACACTAGATCAATATTTACTAAATTTAGGGGGGGGGGGTAATTTTCATAAAATCATACAAAGTAGGATTTATATTGATGAATGTGACAAGGCGGGAAAGTGACAGTCAGCAACCACAAGCCAAAGTACCTGCAATGCAGTTTCGGTAGTTCGTCTTTGTGTGTTTAATTTCACCACAGCAGATCCTTTTCAAAAAGCATTTCATTAACCACTGTTGTAAAATGTGCCCTCAGTCTAAGTGCAGCTGGGCTAGCTTAGCTCCAAGGTTGCTCTTTTATAAGTTCCTATGAATTCTCGTTTACATTTTCATTGAGCTCAGTTTCTTTTCTTTTTCAAAGTAAAGAGGTTGCTTTTTCATTTATTTATTTATTTTTTACTATTTGACTGCAGCAATAATAAGTCAATGTGATGTAAATCTGCGGTTATTTTCTCACCTGCATCTCAGGTCTGGCAACCAGCAGTATGATGTTCCTGCACTCGTCACTGGAGAGCGCGGCCATTGCTTCCTCTCTGTCCTGGACATCCTGGCCATTAATCTGAAGATGACAAACATGCTCAACACACTATTAGGTCACACATGAGCAAGCAAACACTTCACCCACACGCACACACACACGGGCGAAGTTTCATCGCTCCAATGCAAATGCCCTTAAGAAAAATAGTGCCAAAAGAAAAAAAAAATGCCACACTAGACAGTCGTGCCCTTTTCCCGGGGAAATTATCAACCCTCTATTCTGCTCTCTATAATAAATCTGGATCCAGCAGTGATTATGAATGAGACATGGGCCGTGGGCTGACGGGGGTGTTGTGCCCACCAAAGTATCCAGGAGCATACATACATCTGGCCATACAATTAACTGGCCACTGACAGGTGGCGTCCATCTTTTTGCAGGCAGAGTAATGGCCCTGTCACTGTTGGATAATAGTGCCAGGGTACTAGTCTGCCTCACAAACACATGCACACCCCTTCCCCCACTACAAATCAGCCACAACACCTGGTGGATACTGTTAAGGCAATTAGACCAACAGCAGTTATGCATCCACTTCACACAACTAATACAGGACTATTTACCTTTCTCTTGATTACCCATGGGAAACCATACACTTATTAACTGTCTATTCAGAAGAATAATCAAAATTATTCTGAATGTTGTGGCTTTTCGTGGATACCCATTCATATAGTAGCTCCCACTCACTGTTAACAATTCAGATGGCTTCTTTGTGTTGGAAATAAACAATTAAATAATACTTGCATTGATCTAAAAAATAAATTGTCAGAAAACAGAATGAGGAAGGCCTAAGCGTCGCACCGACCTTCCCTCTGTGTTATCAGGGTGCCTCCAAGTCTGCGTCAGAAACTGTTTATCAAACAAGAAACTGAAAGAACTAACTGTCTTCATTTAAGTATATTTGTATTTCATATCAGTTATGGCAAATTCTGTGCATTTCATGATAATAAAATAACAGTGACTATGTAATGTGATAGGTAATGGTTGTAGTAAACTAATGACGGGAGAAGTTAGTGACAAAACTGTTTACATGGAAGGCAAAGCAGCAGCACTTGTGCTCCATTTGTGCCTACACAGAAGGCATCGCCCACATTTACACAACACTCAGAGCACAAATGAGTCTGTGTGCAGGTTAGTAAAAAATAAAAATGTACTTAACCCAAAGAACATCTACATTTTAAACTATTTGCATCTGACAGTAGATTGCTGCTGGACATTACAGGCTAGTTTGGCTTATTTTGGCTGTCATCACTATGAAGAGGTTTCACCTCTTGTCCAAGAGGCTTCTTCAGTTCTGGGTGGAGAGACCCAGGTATTTAAACACCAGTGGGGGTTGTCCACATTGGAGGTGGCTGTTGGCCCACTATTGATCATGTTCATCACCACCCAAGATGTGAAAAAAGGCAAGGATTACCACCAGGGGTTTCAGGTGAAACCACAGTGAGACTTTGCCCCACCTGATCATGTCACCTACTGTCACCTGAAATAAGGTGTGAGTGGAGGCAGAGGTATTTGAGACGGGATCTCAATACTGCGTTGTAGGTGGCTGACAGCTGGTGTCGTAATCTATCGTCTCTGTTCAATAGAAATGTAATTTATAGTCAATAAAGACATCAAAGAATACATGGATCTGTGCTGTTACCAATGAACTAAAGATGGTTGTGGTGAGGAACAGCAGTAGTGGGAACATATGTCTAAAGATTCTCAGTCATCCAGATCCAGATTACTACCAGGCTTTTCAGGTGGAAGCACTGTTTGACAAAACAAAAACGTGCCACCATCTCTGTTCAGTGATGCTTGTTCACAGTGGACATTGATGGTTTCTTTTACTCCTCTTTCAAACTGTCCCGGCCTCCCTGCCCAAAATGTGAACACTGGCATCCTTGAAGAGCGTCGTTCATCGTTTTGGTGCAGATCTACAGCTGAGTCTTGCCGTGCCGAGGTGGCTCTTCCATGTTATGCCATGCCTTTGTGGAGTGGCTGTTTAGTTTTTTTCAGTGTAGAGGTCTGAGCACTCTTTGCTGCACAGCATACATTAGGATAGAGTGCTGCTTGGGAGTTTTATCCTTGGGACCATTTTTTGTCTTAGAGTGTAGCTGGGATGTCAAGCTCTGAGGAAATTCTCCTGCATTTCTCTGACAAACCTGCTACTTAAGAGATAATGTTGCTGCATCTGACATTCTCTTTCTCCCTGGTTGGTGTCTGACTTTCTTTCCTGTGCATCTTCACTGATTTGATGACAGCCCAGTGGTGATAACCACGTCTTTGGAGGATGTGACTGTTCATATTTTTGACCAAGAACAAAAATGGTTAGAATTAGGCCATCTATGTCCACTGTGAACCACCATCATTGAACAGAGGTGGTGGCTTATGACACCGGCTTTCAGCGTCCTACAATAAAGCCTAGAGATCTCTTCCAAATCCCACTCACACCTTACTTCAGATGACCTATCTCACAGGTCTCTCAGTGGTTTCACAGGAAACCCTTTGTGGTAATGACACACAAAGCTCCAGAGACCACTATGACCTGGATGACTGAGAACCCACACAATGGGTCGATTACCCCCACTAGGGTTTAAACAAAGTCCAGTCACATTTTTTTCAAGTTCTTAAAAACACCAGAAATGACAATTTTTCCGTCAACAAGTGATAGCTAGCAGGGATAAAAAACATCCAATTTCACCAAATTATGCTGAACAGTATGTGTCTATGGTCAATATGACTGCTATGACCATGGCCTGGACAATTATTAATAAAATTACAACGTTAGAATACAATGTATACATATTTTGGAAAAGCCAGGGTCCTACAGTTACATGGGGTTTATAGCAACAAAGACGTTAGGCTGCAAAATTTAAAGAAAGGTACAAATTACCACCCTGGGAGCTCTAGTGTTAACAAAGACAAAATTTAACTAAAACAACCCAAAAGAATTTGTCTGGTGTGCAAGAGAGACTTCTTGCCTTCTCTCCACTGTTCTTTCACAATAAAACCTTTAAAAAAAAGTTTTTTGGGACAATATAGTCAATATAAAATATCTATAAATGTGCAAAGCCCAAAATTACAATAACAATAAAATCAGAGTCTATTATTATGACACAAACAGCAATCACCTACCTAATCCACAGAAGCAGCACTACCCGACCCAGGGCCTAACAAACGTTGGGTCGTGTCAGTAGCCATTCCAAACCTCAAGCCTGGATATGTAGCTAGGGGCTAGTAGCAGTTACTGCCTCTCAGCTATCCCACAGGAGGCAGAGAGCTGCAGCACAGTCATTCCCAACCAGAACTCTTAAAAAACCCTGCCGGTGCTGAGTCGGTAACTAAAACAGCCAGGGGGACATTTCTCCCTCTTTAACAGGCACAGTGGGTGCCAAGTTTCCCCTTTAATGTGCTGCCATTAAAAATAAATGGGCTCTCTTGCTGGGAGACAGTGGTTGAGTGTGACAAAATAAGAGAAGAATTTTATTTTGAACCTAATAAAAGCTAGTGCAGAGGTGACCAGTGAGTGGGTTTACTACACCTGTAAAATGCGATCGCCCTCTCGGATTCGCCCGTCTCTGGCAGCAATGCTGTTTGGACTGACCTGTGACAGCAGAGGAAAAACAGAATTGCATCCGGATCACTTTCAGTCGTCACTGAAGAGAATCTAGAAGTGGAAGAATTGTTTAATAGCCTGCCTGACAACGTCTGCTCGGTTTTCAAAGCCATTTTAGCTCTGTTCTGGAAAGCCTGAGGAGGAAACTAAATCATCGCCTTTATCATCCGAGACATCAGTTGTACCTGCCTCAGTTATTATTTTTTGACAAGTTGATAAAACACAGGTCTGCGCATATAGCATCTCAAGCCTATAACTCAACTCCGGTACATCACGCACCTGCTCCTCCTGGAACTAATGCTAGTCAACAAGAGGGCAGGGCACTCTTTCATTGACCAGTCAATCGGCATCTGGGGCCATTCGTTTCACTTTCACCTATCAGACAAGATCTCGGAAAACAAGGAGGTGTTCAGGTATTTCATCTTCATGATAGTCCATTCCTACCGCAGAGGACCGCTCATTAGATTGGGACAGAAGTCCCTTGACAGGAATTGGTGAAAGAAAAAGAAGAAAATCGAAGATAATTCCTTAGCAGTCAAGGGAGAACTTCAGATCATAAATAATCTACAACTGATAACTCAAAGAGTAAAATATTGAACTCTATTTTGTGTTGAAGATGACTGCTGCAGTTACAGTTGAGACTGAGGGTCTGATATTTGTCTCTTGGCTTTATTCGTTTTTGTGTGGCGTTTGGATTTCTGTGTTTTCAACTGTGAACGGAAAAAGGAGAAGTGGCTCTGGCAGAGACATAAAGAAACAGCAGGTGAAGTGAAAAGAATCGGTTACATGCTGGACGTGCAATAGACCGGTAACCTGTAAAGGATGGAGCTTGTCTTTTTTGCTATGCACAGGCTGGCACAGACAGCAGCCCCAGTACTATGTAATAGAAGACATTTTAGAAAAGACACTGATGATTGGACTAGTGTAATTAACTTTGTCCTCTTCTTCTCATTATTTACCCCCAGAAACAGAAACAGAGCTAAAGGAACTTTGAATATACTGTATAGACAAAGAAAATCCGTTTATTCAACATGCTAAATTTGGGAAATTCAGCTCATTTTAAAATATCCACCTCCACCATGACGCGTTGCGCCCGCACCTCCCGAAGCAGCTCGTATACAGTGACATTCATGCACATCATGTAAATGCAGCGCACTCCTCTTAGCCCTACTTTTTAGAGAGTAAACACTTAAGGATGCTGCCAGGAGCCACCGACCACAGTGATTTATATTCTACTCAGCTCTCAAAGAGAACACCTTGCATGGTCCAAGTCAACTTCAAACGAATGTGAAAGTTGAGGAGGGTGGAGAATAGCATTTTCTATGCTTCCAACAAGTGGGAGAGAAATCGTCTCTCTCTCTTTACATGTATGCCAGCGCCTGCTTGTTGTCAGCTGCACTGAGGCTGGGTGAACAACAAAGACGAGACCTGAAAGCATTTTGTATTTATTTATTTTTTTGTTTGCTGTCTTTGCTTTCATTTTATTTTTGACAGTGCGATCGTGCGCACGTCGCTAAACCGTTCCGTAACCTCGTGCTTGGTAAAGGAGCTAAAATTTGAAAACTTCACCAATTAAAGAAATCGTCATTTCTCACATTAAAAGAATAAAAGTCACAACTAATTTAGTTGAATTTAGTCAAACAGAGCATTTTCAGTTATTCTCATCTGACTGCAGTGTTGTAGAGGATTCACTGCAGGAGCTAACGCAGTATGGTGGTAGCCAACAGCACAAAGGCTGGCTGTTTGGAAATATTTCACATCTGCTAAACTAATGTTTTTTTCTTTGTGTGCTAACAATATTTGCCCACTCAGCACGAGTGAAGACCTCCAGCGACAACGATGGCGTCCTCGTCAGTTTCTCTCGCTCAGTCTTGTTTGAGGCCTTCACTGCACTTAAGGCTACAAAACAAGCTGTCGTCGCCATGGTTAATGTCAACTTCGCCTGTCTCGTCACCTCTGCTCCATGCACAGTGCATGTACAGACAGTGTACTAATACGTAATATGCCATGTATTATGTGAGCACCCATGGTGGACGTTCATTGAAGTGCCCACACAATAACTCGAGAGCCACTCGGCCGACACTTACCAAACTTCATGGGTAAATAACGTATGACCAAAGCAAGCATGGGATTGTTTACGGGGTCACGGGGGTCAAGCTCAAGGTCAGTGTTATTTACATTGCATTTTACTAGTTCAACATGTCAAAGATGATGTACAGTGATCAACAGTGGTCAAGGTCAAAAGTCACGGTCACATTATCAAATCTTTGTTTTCCATGTGACAGCAGACAGGGTTAATACAGTACGACGGACGTATTTCACCCCGCTAGGTGGCGCTCATGTGTCGTGTGTGTGTGTTAGGAACTTGATGTTACTCCAGTATGTAAGAGAGTGATTTCAAGTTTCCTTCAGCTAGCAGCCATATTGGATACAGAGAGAGAGAGCAGGCCTGTAGAGTGATAAAGTATGCAGTCAGACGTTAGAGGGATGGCTGCAGAATACGTGACAAGTTTTTCAGCCAGGAGACTGATGCGTGACACGTTTGAGACCTCGGTGTTTTGCGCTCATTTTCCCTTTACTTTAGCTTTCGCTTGCCGATCAGCTTGGGAAAGCGAAAAACTCCACAGTCAGGCCGAGGAAACTGTCTCTGTTTAAAAATGACTCTTTGAAGAATGACACTTTGACAGCTCATTTTAATTTGATGCCAGAGGGTACTTAAAAAGCATCCCACTGTGACAAGCAGAAGTGAGACCCTTCTCGCTGCTGCCTGTGAAATGGTTCCATGTGTCGTGACATAGATGCCTAATGACACCTTGTGGGTATCTGTGAGGCGCCTGTGACTTTGACAAAAGGGCAGAAGTTGATGCCCTGGGAATGAGTGGGTACCAATTCAGTGTTTCGTACTGTGTAATTTTGGCACTAGTGGTGGTGGACATGCCAATGCTACTAAACTTTTGAGGGCACTAAATACATGCAATTACGCACTCGAAATAGTCAACATTCGATGGACTATATAGTAAATGCAGAATGATTTTAGACACAGTCAGTTGTTTAGTGAGTTCAGTGCCGTTTCACACAAAACTAAGATGCAGCTGCCTCATATAAACCCCCTTTTATTTAGTTTTGGTGAAGGGTGTTTTATCTACTCACCTCACTAACATAGATGGCCACATCTTCTTCTTCATCTGTCCTGTAGCACAGAGTAAGGCCCAACTTCTCTTGGCTGTTGAGTCGGCACAGTTCTACTTCCTAAGAAGACAAAAAAAAACAGAACTGTAAAACAAAAATGCTCAAGAAGATAAAATCATTTGACTAAAAAAAAACTATTGTTTTTGATCCTGGATTTCCAACTCTTCTTTTTTTTAGGATTGAAAGTGTTTGATCATGAAAGACATTTTCAGCTCTGAGAGTTTGATTGAAGAGGCTTTGATAAATGTCAGAGGACTTTGAGGGTTTCTCTTTCAAGTTGTTGCCAAGTTATAAAATATTAGACTATAAATAAACTATATGCTAATGCTATCAGAAATACACATTTGCTACAGTCCTAAAGTATTCCTCCATGTCCTGTGGGGACAGATAAACAAACTATTGACTAACAAATCAGTGGTCTGCAAATTTCCCACGAGGCTCTTGGAGCATAGCGTGGTACCCTGGTGTATGCATGAATTATTCGTCTTTAATAAACACTTGTGGGGGGAAAATCACAGAAGTTTCCCTTCATTTTATCTCTGTGTTTTGGTTTTCTCTTCAATTTCTAGACCCTTAAAGCCACTATGCACTCTGTCTCTTTTAGCTGCTGTGCAGCCAAACACTGAACTGCACAAGCCTTTACTCCATCTTCAAATGCTCAAACATATCAAGGGTGTTGGAGGGAATCAAGTGTGAAATGGCCTCTCCTCCCAAGGTCTTCATTAGAGCAGCAAAACACTCTCAGCAGCAGGAGCAAGGTGGTTGAGTGAAGCGGAGGATGGAGGGGGCAGCGAGAAATCAGCTGGCGGTGAGGATTCTGGTGGGGCTCAGAAGGGTCTCGGACAGAAACGTGAGAGTCATTTCCTCTTTGACGAGGAGCAGGTTGACTGGTTACACGTGTCAGATGTGTTGGGCCTTAGAGAAGTGGAGGGGGGGGGGGGT
>VOQJ01013087.1:18955-29111 GCA_015052665.1 Apistogramma diplotaenia
AAGAGGCGGGGGGGTGTTTGGAATTTTTCTTCTTTTTTTTTGCCCCTTGGGGGGGGGGGGGGGGGGGGGGGGGGGGGCAAAAACATGGAAGCTGTGTGTCATTTTCAACAGAAGCAAGGATGTCAGCTGTCTGTGGTGTGGCTGATTCTCTCACACCGCTGCCCCATGGGATCTGCCCTTAGCAGGTGCGCACAGAGGGAATGTGCGTTCATCATCGCCATCAACATTTGCAACATTATAGCTAATGCATGTGAAGAGCTCCTCTCTGTTCAGGGTACATAGATAAGATATGCACACATGCTTTTACATTTTGAATAACTTTTCCACTAATTTCAGGTGTATAAACTCTTTAATGGCACATAATACTGTTACACATAAATATTGAGCATTCTGGTTGGCCAGTGCAAGTCTTACCTCATACTCGAACTCCTCTGTCCTGTCGCCGTCACCAGGAACAGGGGAGAGGTAGTCAGTCCCTTCGTAGTAATCCTGGTCCATTGTATGAAGAGAATGACAGCTGTCAAGAAGGATGGACAGGGTGCCAGGGAAACAGAAAGAGGTGGAGATTGTAAGCAAGATGCTTTTCCTCAGTTTCTTTCAAACCCGCTAAAAGTTGCAGAGTGACGGGACTTAGCTTCTTTTGTCTTAGCTGAAATCTGAAGAATAAAGGATTTGTCAAGGGCTTTCACTGGCGCTGGAGTGTTAATAACAGCATATCCACATACTGTAATTTGCTTCCTGCTCTTGACAGACAAAACCCCCCACACTGTAAAGTGTAATTCTATTATGCCCCCCTCAGTCACAGAACAAAACAGCATTGTCTTGGCCTAACACGATGAGCAGCTTTGGTGCCGCACAGGATAATCACAGTGGACAAAAACTTCAAAAAGACACTCTGTTGAACGTGTTGAGTGATGTTTCCAGGGGCTGACTGGTTCCCCGATTACCCGGGACTGTAAAACTGTCTCAAAACAACCTTCCAGTGATTAAAAAAAAAACAAAAAAACCTAGACTGGTAAATGTCAGAAGCTTGATACCTTAATATTAGTCATATAACAACATTTGGTGGTGGGTGCAAATAACACAATTACAAATTTACAATGTAGCCTCAAATATAGGATGCCAAACCTTTGTTATAGCTATGAAATCTGTCGTATATTGGATTGCGCACCTGATCTCAGATGAAGAGGAGAAAATGTGAGTTTTATGGGGCACATTGATTACATCCAGACTCTGCCTGGGGCTGTGAGGTTCCTTTGTGTTGCCCAGATATTTTTTACTAGCCCATTTTCTAATCAACTTGTAAACTGTGTATAAGGCAAAATTGATGCTTCAATCAGCTTCATAGGTTCCTGTGAGGATTTCTATGGTGACACTGTGTAAAATATAATGTATATAAGACACACTTGTAAAGATTTTGATCAGACCATGTATGCTTATTAGGGTACCACAGATTTACGTTACAGCTCATGTGCACTAAAGGCAGTGGCACACAGTCTCCAATGACAACAAGTAAACAAGTCAAAATGTGCACTGTTGCTGGAATTAATCATATACTGTACCAAACAATGAGACAGTCTTAATTTCTCAGCTCTGTGCAATAAAGCTCCTGCGTTGCTCTCGTTCATTCCCTCGAGGTGAAACCCAGATATTCTTTTATGCTAAACTTTTCCTGCTCACACTTTACTTCTCCTCTGAGATAAACACCGCGCATAACACATAAACTAAAATGCCAAAAGATGAAATAAGGCGCCATGTTTCTTTTGTTGTTTTCCCAGAGAACCTCTTGTTGATGCTTCAGACTCTGGAGATCTTTTAATGCATTGCTCTCACAAATAATAAAAAACAAAAATGAGGTGATGTACAACCCAGCAAACACTTGACCAGCTGCATGCTGCTATATGTGCAAATATATATATATATATATCTGTTATAACTTTTTTTTTTAAACAAAATCGATTCTCATTCCGTTTCACACTCTGTGTTACCCACCTAGTGATACAATTAGCATGCTCGGCTAATCAGAACCACTTAAAACTCTGTGTAATTTGTCTTTTGTTTCCTTTCATCTATTTTCTCCTATTTCTGAAAGAGGACATGAATAATTCTAAGACACACATTCATCATCAAATCTGTATTTGTCAGAATAAACTATGCAGCTGGTTGGACAATTTATTTATATTAAACAATTGTCATCCACACTTGTAATGCAAATCCCGCAAACACGGATATTTCTGCTTCACGGCTTAATGATATTGCTCATTTATTTCATCCTTAATTGCTGTCAGTCCCAGCCAAAGTCAAAACAAGGACACGGCAACCAACTCTATTGCCATTAGTGGCAGTAAAGCAAAATATTTATAATTGGGTCAAATTAAATAAAAATCCAAGAAATGATATGAAATCACTGAGCTGCTAGTTATTAAATACCAGAAAGATAAGTTCTAATTCTTATGATCCAACGACCTTTAATCTATGAAAGTAGGACTCACAGTCTTCACGAGTTTTGTTTATTTAATAAAAAGCAATAAAAGGAATAAAAATAAAAGAAGTGCATACTGTACATTTCCTGTTCTGCATACCTGTCAGAGAGCAGGAAGGGACAGACGTCAGGCACAGGAGGGGTTGAAGGCCGGAGTTTTGCCAGCGCCATGATGTGTTCAAAGGTGATGTCTGTCTGAGTGCACACATCCACCACATGGATTTCCTGAGGGGGGCCATGAGGGCGCCCGCTGGGGGTCCGCCGGATGACCTGCACCACGACGGGGTCCTTGGCAGCGCGGAAGGCTTCCACAGTCTCTTCATGGCTGGACTTGGACAACTCTTTTCCATTCACCTGAGGACAAAAGTGAACAATTGCATTCTTTGGTGTGCTTACTTTGACAACCTTTGCCGTGGAAATGTTTTATCGAAGCGGAGATGCTACAGGGATGTATAGAATTTAAATGGTTCTGCAGTGCTGAAATTCAGCATGTGACTGTTGAGACTAAAAGTCGGGGGAAAAGTGACATGAGCTCAAAACACATTATTCACATTTCTTGCAGAGCGCGATATAAGCAGAGCCAGGATGACAAACAAAAGCCATTTTCACACATGCACTGCAGCTCCAAACTTTTCTAGACGATACAAACATCTGTATCATTCAGATTACACCAAATTTACCCCGCCAGTACAACTTAGTAACGTTCATTTGAGCACATGTGAGCACAATAGAATAGCCTGCCTGCCTGCCTGAGGATTTCTTTGTGTATTCAGGCCTGCATGCTCTACTCTAGGCGCCGCCTCTTACCTACACCAAACAGAGGATGGTTTAGAAGTGAAAATGTGCTCCACGTGGAAAAAAGCAAAAATTCTATCCTGCTTAATGCACTGTCCTGCACTTCTATACCCACTTTACTCTTGCACTGGAGGTGGAAACAACAGATGCCATCTGAATAGATGATTAAAAAAGATATCTTAATGAATATAACACTGGAAAGCGTGCATACAAAACACAGTTTGATGCAGCATCATCAGGCTGTGAGATCAAAGCCCAAATGGTCTCCCGTCCACTCATCTCATCTTCAGCCTCATCTCCAGAAAAAGAACTGGATTTTCTGGCAGACTGAAAACCATTTGCAGCAGAGCTGGCACATATAAAGAAAATCATTGCTTCATTTAGCACCAGTAATTTCTTCGCAGGAGAAACTGTGCTGTGGAATACCTCAGAGAATGTGCTTTGGTATAAATGCTCGAACCAGAGATTATAATTTAGATAACGGAAGAAAAGTAAGAGGGGAAATAAGGGAGACGCGGGATAATTACAGTTGCTGTTGCATTTAAATGTGGCTTTGGAATGAAGTATTTTGCTCACACTGCAAACTTAAATTAGTTAAAATGACAACTATGAAGTAAAAAAAAAAAAAGGCATTTATATTCACAAGTGTCAGCTGTGGAAAGATACACCAAAGCCTGGGAAACACAAACGCAGTCGCTGTTTCTGGGCCCGAATCGCAAACTCTTTAAAATGCAAAGCTGTGGCAGAAATAAAAGAAAAAAAACAAACACACACAGAGTCTAGTTCTGACTATAACAAAATGACCTAAATTCACAAGCTGCTGGCAGTTTTAAGAAACTGATTGTGGGCATGTGCTGCCTCTGAATGAACATTAGAGGCAAAGAAGGCACCAGGGAAGTCCTACAGACTTTTCAAACCCAGAAATCCCACAACTAACTCTTTACTCTTGCATTTGAATGGATTTGTCAGCGTATTTGTAGAAATGATGCGCATTAGTATTGACATGCCCAAAGAGCATTAATTGTGTGTAAAAGGTGGGGTGTTTTATTATTTATTTCCTGATAAACATGTTTCCATCTGAGATACACAACCTGCCTTTGTGGTTCACAACCACAACACACTCCTCAAACCACAACTTACTGTAATAACTTCATAAAGAGCTGGAACCTGAGAATTATTACCCTAATAAATTCAATCAAACACAGTCCATGCCGAGTCACCTTTAGATATAGCAGCAGGTAAAACTATCCAGCTAATGAAGACCAAAGATATAAGAAATCCTGAAGAAAAAGCCGAAATGCAGAAAAAAAAAATGTCCCCATTTGTCAACTCCCACATTTGATCACACGTATGCACATCATCGAGCTCCTAGGACACCATCTGTGTAGTCGTAGTAACACGTCCTCCTCTTTAAGGAGCTCTTCAGTAATTTGGGGACTTCATTTCTCCCACACTGGAGGACTCATAAGAAAGACTTCACGAAGTAAAAAAGAAAAGAAAAGAAAGCTCCAATGACATCATCTGTTGGGATTTTTTTTTGGTAACATTACCCCCAAAGGTGCTGCAGAAGACATCAGCAGAGCACCCCCATAATTTCATCTGTTTGACAGCACAATAACTAACACCATTATATACATGTAGTGGCAGTAAATAGAAAAAGCATTTATAGTGGAATAATCACCATCGTAATATGCTACAGTACAGTAGTAGTGCCCTACTGTTCTACTTGGATCATTCCTTTATGTTTCTGTGTTTTTCTTTTAATTGTCCATGTGAGTCCCTAGAGAGTGAGGGATGCCCTACAAAAAAAAACAACTTATTTCCTCAACAATACCAGTAGCCATATATGACACTCTTAGCTTTTGTTGTGCTCTGGCCCGCTCTCCTGCCTCCTCATGTGACCTTTGTTTGAAGCAAAGTTGCATTAATCACCTGAGCAAGAGATAAACTGGGTCAACACCACTACTGTGCAACTGTGAGCAATCTGAAGGGAAAAGAAAGAAAGAAAGAAATGTGCCGTGGTGCAGCCTCTCTCCTCCCCGCTTCACTCCGACCTGCAATTACAATGGAAATACATCACTTAATGCCTTTATTGGAGTCCCTGACAAAGGCTTGTATGTCGAATCACACAGGAGCCTTAAGAGTAAACACGTCCATACCATGTAATAAAAGCTTTTGACCATTTTTCAAATAAAAAAGAAGTCCTATTAGGTCTTCATCCACAAAGTACATCTCAAATTCACTTTGAATCTAGTGAGCACTCCCATATAAATATTTCTTGCTTTCGTTCTTGGCCATTCAGCAGGTCTTAAGTACTGCAGCAAATACATTACACATAAGTGCTGTATTAAAGAAACATGAAGTACTGTAGTAATTAGCTTATATAGTTCCTTTGACTGTCTCTCTTTCTTTCCTCTTTTTGCTGCATGTCTCTTGCTCTGTAGCCTAATCCGAGAACACAGAGGCTGGTGGAAACAAAGGAGTTGGAGCAGACAAATGAGGCAGCCTATGGTGTATGACAGACCCAAAGAAAAATGATCACATTTTCCAGCTCTCCCCCTTGTTCTGACTGTCCATTCCAGGCTCCTCCTCCTCGCCTCACCGTTTACTAGTCGTACTCAAAGCCAAAACGAAAGAAGAAATGTAGAAAAAAAAAAGGGGGTTCTGTTGTTTTTCTATTTTGTTCGCTGGTTTTTAGGAGAGACAGATGGAACAATTAATCCCCAATAAACACAAGAATATTAAGTGGCTTTAACTCCACGAGGGACGTTGCCATCCTTCTTGCGTCCCCTTGACTGATGTCTATCCAGCTAGACTCGCTGCCTGTGTTATTTGTGTGGATCTGTAGTCCTATCTGACAGATGGGAAGGGGTTCTATAAGCCTGGCTGCGGCTCCCTCGATATTCTCACGCTGAATATCTGCCTTAACTACAGTTTTGCTTTATTCTCTACAAAGTGCATCATCAGTCTGCCTGCTTAACGACACTCAAGGTGAGTTCGTGTACTAAATTTACTGAAATTGGCTAAATCTCACAAACACTTTCTTGGCAAATGAGCTGCCTGAACAAGCTGTAGCCTCTTAAAGTTTCATCACACATTTGAATGTAGTTACACAAGAATCAGCTCTCCTCCCCAAGTGTGCATGCAAAGCATACAAATACATATTCATTCATAAACACGTGCTGGTAAACAAAATCTGTTTGCAACAAATTATTTAGCAGCTGTAGTGTTTATCAAGTCCAAAGCAGCTCTGCAAGTGCTTCATGGCCAAAACTGTTCCATATGCACAGAGTCAACATGAATTATCTTATTGGTCGGGACCAAAACAATGGTGATTGCTCGGGAGAGATCGTTTGCTCTACAACAGGGGCAGGAGATGATCAGGTAAATGTGAAGTTGGAAGGAAACTGGTGCTGGGATGGAGGAGCTGGATCAAGACACATCTGCTGGCTGTTTGCACATGGATACACAGCAGCTGTAGCCAGAGGAGAAATGTGTTTTCATTCAAAGCCCCGGAGACGACCACCAGCCTTTCAACAACAAATGCAGTAAACCAGCTTAGTCGAGTGTAACAAAAGGATGAAACCCCTTTTTCTCCCCTCTCCTTTCTTTCATTTTCTTTGTAGAAGAGTCCCATATTGACAAGGACATTCAAAAAATTGTGTACTTGTGACGCAGCCGAGTGCATTAAGTCTCCTCTTCAGCAAATATCTGATGTCACTTTAAGCCGCTCTGAGCTGTTACCAGCAAAACAAACGGGCTCGAAAACTTTAACAGTCACTATTTATACAACCATGAGTTTGTAGATGCCTACAGCAAAGCACAATCCTGAAGGTGCTCTCATCTGTGACCCATCTTATCATTTATCCTGCAGGTAAGAGGACAAGCGAGGAAGAACAAACACGCAGCAGCTTAGCTCGACCCCTCAGGCGTCTCCTCTGTCACTGCTTTTGTCTCATCGATTGCTCCCTCCCATCAATATCTCCAAAGACCGAGGGCAGAATGTAGTGATAGCGGTAGGAAGGTGGGGGCAGTTTATCTGTTAATATGTCAACTTCAGCCACATCTGATGCTGCTTCTGCTGAGAGACAGCTTCTCTAGCAGGAAGCACAGACAGTGCTGGGAGCTTGCAGGGGATTACTGATCGAAGTGATTGATGTACTTCTGCAAGGAGAAAAGACAGCCTCAGGCAGTAGACTATAATAGTCCATTAGCTTTTTTATGCCTTTGAATTAACTGCATACACTGCTTTATGACTTGCATGTAGCACTTTGAATCTTAATGAAATGTTTTTGTTTTTCATATTGAAAAGATTATGCTGTGAACAAGGAGACCGTGTTTGCCTCCTTGTGTATCCTAGCAGACGAGGAAATGCACAGGAATGATTGAAGCAAGGTCATTTATTCCACTTCAGCTACACTGACATGGAAACACGGCTTTCAGCTGAACATAGTGTTAACCGCGTAACCTTGGCTGTTGTGCTTAACATCTGTACATGCAATAAGCCTCGGTTACACGCGGTCTGGATCTCCTGCGCTCGGTCACCTGCTGGTCTGAGTGGCAGCGTGTGGGGTGCTAAGTATATGCAGGCAGATGGAGAAGGTGTAACATCTAGGTCATTCAGCCCCGGGAGTGTGGCGATTACACGCCCGTTTCATCTACTCATCTTTTGGGGAAAAGCAACACGACCCCTCACTGTTAGGCTCCTGTCACCTGTGTGGAGCTCTCAAATAAAAGAGTTGAGACTGTGTGTATGATAGTATGATGGGTTCTGTTTGCCAGCTCTAATTTGGATCATGTTCCCACTTGGCAAACTATCTAAATGTATCTGGTTGTAGATTGTACAGATGCTGGTATATAAATATATCTTTCGTTACACAAAATAGCTAGCATCTGTTTGCTTTTAGTGCTTAGTCAAATTAAAAAAAGTTCCAACTAAACCTCACCACAATGTTTCTCTTAAGTCACTCATCAGTGTTTCTCAGAAATAATAACACAGAAATCTTCTGGATGATGTTCACTCATTTTTACTCTCTGCTTTTGTATAATAGGACAACGCAGTCATTTTGGAACATCTGGTGGTTTTTAACTTTCCGCAATGCCAGCTACCCATCTGCAAGTGGCATAGCTTCCCATCTAGAGAGTAAATCAATACACGTCGCAAAACGCTAAACTATTCAAACTGTGCCTCACTGCTGTCTTAAATAGATATGTTGCGGGATGCGTTAAATGTGCCTTGGACTTTCTATATATTACTTAGAAAGGGGACAGTGAAGATATGAGCGAAAGTGGCACGATAAGCACTTTTGTTCAGTCACAGTGGTGGTGATTTATGGCTACACAAGGCTCGGTAACTGATAATGTTAACAATGTCAATCCACTGAAATTCTCCCTAAGAATAATTGCTACAAATTAACACTAAAAACACAACTGCACGGGGCACGCTGCCGACGGAGTCTGCTCCACGCACACGAACAGAAGGTGCTGCACCGCAGCTCCAACTGCATCAGCATGTTGGAATTTCGTCCTTCAACATGTAAGACTGAATTAGCATTTTCATAAATAGAAAAAAAATCTAAAGTGAGAATGGGGACATTCGGTAGAGAAGTGGAATTAAATACTCCCCGAGGACTTTCCAAATGCTAGAAGACTGAGTTTTGATGTGAACATGACTGCTAGCTCATCCTCTCGGTGAGAAAGCGGACTGGGTTCCTCTTTACACCCAAATGTCTCATTTCAATAATAAGTGTCAGAATAAAATACGGGCCAAGGTCTGCTACAGTGCAGCTCTTATGACTGTATAAATCACAGTCGGAGCTACTGTCTCAGCAACTCAAGCGACGCTCCGGTGACATGAAACCGAAAGAAAAAGAGAGAGAGTAAGGATGCCACTGGGGAAATTTGACAATCCCCTCAACATCTCTACATGAGCCAATGTACACGCCTCCTTTAACCCCTCCAACCACATAAAACACATTGCACAAGGCCCCTGGGCTATTTTTCAGATTAAAGGCCCTTCGTGCTGCTGCTGAGGTTTTATGCCCGCAGAACATTTGATGAATTCTGCCAATTTTCTTCTCTGAGCACCAATCTCATGTGGAGTACTCCCTTTATTGCGCAACTCGTTCAAGGTGTATCACCTCTTTCAATCTGCTCTAAAATTTACTGGGTGCTTTTTTTTTTTTCCTTTTTACATATGTTTATTATCCAATTTCTTTCCGTAGTAACTCAGAGCAAGGACAACTGTTTTAAAAGGACAAAGGGAGAAGGGCAGCAACACTCAATGTCAAACGTGTTGAGGAGCACAACACATAAAGAAAGCACCAGTTCATGAAAGGCTTGGATTACTTTCTAGCTTTTGGTAACATGGAGTGAGTAACAGATCAGCCTACCATGACTGAAACGCCAACAGAGATAAGACAGAAGGATACACTGCTGCACATGAAGTTTGCTGGGAAAACTAGCACTTTCAGCTCTGTGTGTCAGATACATGGTGCTATAATATCCATGGCAACCTGCGGTCCTCTTTTCTTGTGAGATAATTGTACTATGCTACTTTGGTTTTTCTGTGATTTTTTTTTTGCTGCAAATTTGAGATATGATTGGGGCCTGGTGAGGGAAACAGAGTGCTAAGTTAATCAGCTTGTTCAAGGTTAATGGTACATGCAGGGTATACGGAGATTTAGAGATGCGGTTAATCTCTGCGCTTAACTTTTAAGATCTTGCCATCTTGGAGTGGTTTTTAATGTAAAATGGAGGGAGAAAATCGAATTAGAGTAAAAGCTGCACTTGGGTGGATGAATAACTAATGGATGAACAGGCTTCTCCTTGGTGATAACTGATAATTGGTTTTGGGGGTGGGTGGGGTGGGGCGGGGGT
>VOQJ01013087.1:41895-51989 GCA_015052665.1 Apistogramma diplotaenia
TTAAATGACCCCCCCCCCCCCCCCCGACTCTCTCACACTATCCGATTTTTCCAAATGTCACCAGCGATGTTGGAGCTGATACTTTATAACTTTGTGAGGAAACTGGACGCTGAGCACATTATATGATCGAGATAGAAGAAGCACGTGTACGCTGTCAGGTCTTCTTTCATTTCACCTGTGGCCAAGCAAAAGGACCTTTTTGTCACCCTCCAGCAGCAGCACTGACAACACCTGCAGTAATCTAGAGCTCCGATACACAATTCACATTTACACAGTTTTTACAATCATTATTACAAATATTTGTCATTTATTTTGCTATTGTGAAGCAATTCAGCCATATTCCCAGCTTAAAACTGCTGCGCTATTTTACAAAATTACTGTGAAATTTGGTAATAAAGATGCAGAGATGCCAAACCAAACGGTTTTTCTCTATAATGTGGCAAATAAATTTCATATCAAGTTTTTAAGTTAAAATTTATGAAGGTTTATCATTAATCTTTATCTAGTGAATATGGGTGTGATATGACTAGATTTTAATGATAGTCTTTTTTTGTTAATTAGCCGCAAGAGGGGAACACGCTTCATTATGTCCCTAATTAATCTTTTTAAGTCGCCATCTAAATGTATCTGTATCACTAATAAACTTTAATAAATGCAGAGCTGTGAGCAGCACAAGCTGGCAGTGTACAAGAGGACAGTGAGTCTGGTTGCCATCAGCAAACTCAAGCGATAAGCCAGAGGTAACAAGTCAAACACACCAGCGATTTAGCGCTTGGAACTGATACCAGCCTCTCTAGTACAGGCTTCATGTTTGGTGTTGGTTAATTTCCCTGGATACAATGAAAAAGTACAAAATAAATCATTAAAACAAAATCCCTCCATCACTGCCACTGCCAAAGTGACACTTTGAACAATATCAAAACTGTCAGACTTTGATTCCAATTCTTGGATTTCTAAATTCTTATTTCTGCTCTACACACCAAAGATAACTTCTTTCCATCGATGTTATGGCGGTTAAATGTGTCGACTGTGTTTCCAGCACAAATCCATCCCTCTAATTGGAAAAGAGGGGAAAATGTATTCTTGTGAATAGCAATAAATTAATGAGGGCCCTCCTGTCTGCTTAAACACAGATAATCAGCTAAGAGGCACCCTGGATGCAGATGCACAACCCTCTGTGTGTGCTCTTTGTTTTCAACAGTGTTTGTAGAGAAAAGCACAAGCTGTCAGGCCTGTTCACACTTAACACCAAATACACACAGAAGTTAGCATAATTTAGCAGTCAAAAAGTCTTGCATAAAAGCCACTATGCACGCACACACACACACACACACACACGCACGCACGCATATATACTTGCAGTAATCAGACACAGACAGAAACCAATTTAGACAGACACAAATAATTGTGAGAATACACACATTTCTATGCTCACATGCATACTGACATTTTCATAAACAGTCATGCCTGCACACTTTAGCTGCACGTGTGCAATGAGGGAGAAAAATGAGCTGCTTAAAAATGCATAATGTCATGTTCTTAGATATCAAATCATGGGTGGTAATAATGGGGACTGAAAATGATGCCTTTTTTGTTGTCCTTTACTTTCTTGCTGGGATATGGTGACAAATAAAGAGTGCAAATGAAAATATTTTATTTACCTCAGGCCACAATAACTTACTGTATCCCAGCTCTTTAAACACACCGACACACACAGGAAACAGCCCAAAAACGCCATGCCTCGGTTCATTGGGAGCTGCCATTGAGATTCTCAGGCATGTAGTGCATTTTCTCCTCGAGTCTGATTTAACGGTGACAGCCTTTGATCTCGATAAGAATGTGAAAGTAAAACATGCACTAAGACAAGGCAAAGTATTACTGAGGGATGATGCCACGCTGATGCCATCTTCCAAAGGGAGACTTGCATAGTAAATAAGCGACTGAGACTGTGATGACGGGAATCACAAAAAAAAGGCAAACGAGTACAGCGCGCTCCGGGCAGGAGCTCTAGAACGAAAGGGACAAGACTTTATGTCCACTCACTTTAAGGTTTTATGGTAATAAGCTTGTGAAGTTTAAGCCAGGGATTATGGTCACACAACCATGGCAATAATTTCCTTTAAACCCAATCATAATCAACCACTGTTTAATTCTAATGAATTCAAAGTGATCTGAAGGCCAGTGAATTTGATCATGAACAGTGTGTGTGTGTGTGTGTGTGTGTGTGTGTGTGTGTGTGTGTGTGTTCTTTATACTGTTTACAGACTATGGCTTGCACTCTTTGCCAACCTACTGTACATTACTATACTAATTATAAGGGGTGTCACAGCTTCATGCACACACTGTTTTGATTTCATGCATCAAAGAAGGAGCAGCAGAGAATTTCTAGCAGCGTCCTCCTGATAGCAGTCGCCTTCAGCCATCAGCCATTGATTTAACGATACTCATAATGTTTGTTATAGTCAGTGTCTGGAATTTTTATTTTTTGCCTTTTCTTTTTGTGCAGAAGCAGGCGTAAATATTTACATTATGTGATTAGCTCTGTTTACTCTTATTCCCTCAGGACCATCTCTCCAGAGCCCTCAAGTGAGCCCCTGGGAGTCAGGGTAGAGCCATATAGTGTCCTTACAGTACAAGTGGAGTGGGTGCAGAAGCGAGTGCATCACTACCCTGCTATTCAGCAGGTTTCCACTAGCCTGCGGCTGCTAGTGCAGGGCACGTTTCAGCTGTACAAAATAAACAAGCTCGGCCAAGACTATCAGGATGCTGACAAAAAGATCACTAGCTTATTACAGCATCCAAACCTGGATGTCAGCGCACTTCGAAATTTATTTGAGTACCTTTAGGGCTTTGTTTGCTTTGATAATTGGTTTCTTGTCAAATCTGTACATATATTAGATAAAAACCCTCCTATCACAGTCCTTGTCTGAATACCTCAGACGGCAAAAACAAGCAGCTAAAATGTCGAGAAATGTACTCTCAGAGAAAGAGCTTTAGTTAGAAAATGGCATGTCACGGTTTGTTTGTGCAGCTTTTCCTCGGTGGTGGCTGCGAGTAAGATGAAAGAAATCAATACAGACAGAAGCACATACAGGAAATAAAACTAATTTTGATGAGCCTTGTTCATCTCGGGTTGGAGAGCGGTACGGAGACAAAAGGAGTCCAGGAGCTTGATATGTGGCAAAAAAGGTCAGTCGGGCTCTTATTGAGATAAGAAACAGATGAAAAGGAAAAAGGTCACTTCATCAGCTCCCTCTCGAATCCCCTTTTGCTCCTCCATAGGGAGATTTAGTGGAAGAACTGATAAAACCCATTGACTTCATGTCTTGTGCCAAATGTAGCATCATTTATATCCGAGGAGTAGGGCACACATCTCTGCGCCACAATGTGTGCTCTGGATGTTAATTACCTTTTTAATTTCACCTCATCAAAAACATTGTTTTTGAAAACTAATTTGAGCCGCAATTTGAAAAGCACAAGCAGTCATGTGATTCTCACAAAATTAGACTATGAAATCCCCAGTTACACAGCAGTTGTTATGCAATGCTTTCTGCAGTGTTCTAATAAGTAGGAAAATGGTATTAGATGCTTAGAGTGATACTACAGCGTTGAGAGGTAAATAATGCAAAAAAGATCTTTGGATCATATGTGGCAATACTTCAAATTATGCACGAGAAGGATTTGTGTCTCTGCATCTGCCACGTGTCTGTCCATGTTCCAAATGGTGGCTTCAAAAAAAATATGGATCTTTGTATTGTTTGGGAATAGTAAAAGTGTCACAGAGCCTGGTTTATATATCCGGCTAATCTTTCCAGGGTGGACACAAGATGAATCAAGCAGCACATTTTTCTCTCCCCGCCACCCTCTTTCTTCACTCCCATCAATTTTAATGGTTGAGGGACATCTTTCAAGAGAAAAACATAATGGGACAAAGAGGACAGATGAGAACATTTGTAGTTGTCTGCAGATAATGCTGAAGGTGCAGTAGGGGTGAGAGCAAGGTTCAACAGCCTTAATGTACCATCAAAGCCATCACGGGCCCATGATGCAGGCATGTTCAGTGCATTAAGACAGTGGAAGTGTGGGGCGGGGTGGGGGTGGGGGTTTAAAAGTAGCTTTTTCCTATTTGAATTCCCATCTATTGAATAACTGCTAGCAACTTCTTCCTTTTAAACTAGTGTGCAGTGCCATTAGTCATTTCATTTGTTCATCATGAATGTGTGCACACTGTGGGGCTCCAGATAGATTTAAACCTGCATTCTTGGAAAGTCAGAGAGAAAGAAACAGAGGCTTTTTATGAACTTCCTTATATATATATATTTTGTTTTGCAGACATAAATATCACTATAAATCACAATCACCTGATGACCTTTTTTTCACATGACAGTCAATTCTTGAAAAACCAGAAAAAGAGGTCAATGCCCTTTTTCTGAGTTTGTGCCAGTAATAACAACAGACGAAGAAATTAAAAAGTAATTGTGAAAGCGTGTACAAAACAGAATTAGAACTTTTGCCAAGATCAAATATCTGTGACCACCGGGAAAGTTTGTTGGTCTCCGTGTCTAAAACACTGTCTCTGCACATAGAGAGCCTCCATCTCTTAAAATGAAACAGGTATACTGGTGCATACTCTATTTCTGTAGCACCTTGCTGCAGCTTGCCAACAATTTCTCAGGAAAGTCTGGCTCTCGGGAAAACTCTTCAACATTTATGGAATACATACCCATTACACACATGGCTAGTGGCGTTGCAGAAGCAGGAGCAAGTCATCTGTGTCCCCCTTAGATTGCCTCCAGTCCGCAGGCTTCACATCTGATGCTACTGCACAAAATAGAATATCCAGCCAATTGCAGGACCGGCATACTGGGAATTGCCTTTTGCCACAGAAAACATAAACTCCAGATCTGCTTCATTTCACATCTGTCTGTCCCATCCTGTCAACCGCGTGACCCTGCTCAACATGACGTCGCTAAACTCTGAGATTCCATTACAGTGCAGTTGGCCTCCTGCACGCTGCCCCACTCTAAAATTCATGAATGTCGCATTCCGGTTTTTATAGTTAGAATATTCACTTACTGTGTGTTTTTGTTTCCTGGAGAAAGGTGTGTGTGTGTGCTTGTGCATGTGTGTGTGTGCGTGCATGCACATGCTGTGGGTGCCTCATTCTCATTCATATGCATCAGCAAGTTATCAGGGACTGTTGTGCCTCATTGAGCTGAGAAGCTGCTTTCCATTTATTTCTCAAATGCAGTGGAGAGTGATTCTTCTCCTGCCTAATAAAACTTATAAAACTGGCTATGCTGCTTTCAAAACTTCTAGCAAAAAAGAAAGCCAGGCTCATTGGGCAATTACGACAGTGGATAATGAAATATGGAGCGCAGGTGCTGCGCGCTGCAAAAGGTGAAATTCATTAACTACAGTACGGAGGAAAGTGGTGGCTATGTTTTGAGATCTACTGTAGGTGGATCCTTCGTTTTGATTGTAATTCACTGCAAAAACAGCTTTTCTTGAAAGACATTGCAGCCCGTTCCTGCATCTACTTACTGCAAAAATCTTTAACTCTACACTGCATTCCTCCTCTCATCAACATCTGCCTTCCTGCTAATTAGCCACAAAAAGCCACACATCACTGGGTTTTAGTGGTGCGCAGACAATGTGTGACACTCACGAGGGGAGCTCATGGACACAATGGGAATTTCAAAACCCTGCCAGATCACAGGGCGAATCAGCTACAGTATGTTGCTGTCTGCAAAACAGCCCGAGACGTGTAGCTGAAGAGAAGAATGTGACTGACTATAGCTTTGGCGCTGATGAACCTTGGGTCAACAGCTTCAACAAGGTTTTGTCTCCAGTGAAGAAAACGTCATCACCGGGAGGTTAACTGGAGTGGAATCCCGCGGAGATCAGCGGGAGCAGAGGTTAAAAGAAATGCAATCAAAGAAGATGAGCAATCAGAGGAATCAAACGGAGCCGTTGAAGAGACAAAGCTGGACAAGTGTTAATCAGTTGTGGTATGAAAACAAATGGGAGTTTTGGAAACAGACAAAGAACAAGGCCACAAGAAGATTGCTGTGTCTTCTCGTTCAGGCGGGAACGCTGATTCAATAAACAAAAAAATGTCAGCTCTGTGAGATAGCTCTGCAGGCCAGCCGGAAGAGGTGAACATATTTTCATGCAGAACACCTGCAGCCGTGAGAATAGACGAAAGGGGAGATGGAGGGAGAGAGTGAGGGAGCCAGCTAGTCATAAATCTCCCACAGCTTGTAGGGTCAGGGAGTCGGAGAGAGTGTCAAAATTGTTTCTGGACGTGAAGGAAAGGGGAGAAAGGTGGCTAACCAACCCCTGTGACTGTCTCCTGCTCTTCAAATCAACCTGCCACAAGGCCGGTCAGTCACGCTGTGACACCAGCGAGCCATTTCTCCCTCATTAGCATACACACACTCACCAACTCTGCATAATAATAGTAGAGTAGAAGAGCGAGTGTGCGCGCCTGTATGTGTGTGTGTGTGTTTCTGAAGAGCAGAAACAGAAGCAAAAGACATAAACTACTAAGCAAGCTGTGAGAATGATGGAAAAAACAAGCAGCAAGGGTGAGAGCTGCCAGACAGACGATTTGTAAGAAAGACGATTAGATTGTTGGTGGTATGACTAGTGAGTACAGTTTTTCATCATCACAACATATTTTTCCTGACCACAAAGACACAACGGCATTGCTACAGGGAAACCTCCACAACTCAAGGAGACTCTAGTCAGTGCCCAGCATTCTCCTCTTCTTCCTTTTTTTAACCCAACCTGTTGTATACTGTGTATATGGCTCATTTTGTTTTCTCAGAGGACATGTTTGAACATGTGCATGGATATGTGCATGCAGGGCTGTGAAAAGAGGTGGTTTTAATGTTTCTCGCTGGTTAAAGAACACTTCCTCTTGCCCTCCCATTCCTTCTTCTTTCCCCAGGTTAAGGATGCTTCACCTGTTCCTGTTCCTTCCCTTGATTCTCTTTCCGCTCTGCATCTTTAACAGCTTACTCTCTATTCCCATCCCGGTCTTTATCCTCCTTACCCTATATCCTTTCCATCCTGCCTCCCACAGTGGTGGTGGTCAGAAAGTAGGTGCTGATATTGCAGCTCATGCCTGAACCAGCTCAGTATATCAGTGTGTGAGCAGACATGCCAGAGAGCTCCTGTCAATGGCAACTGTGCCCTGGAGACTGGCCCACTTGGCGGATACTGAGCCCCTTCTGCTAGAGTACTAGAAAGGGAGTCAACACTATTTCTTAACAACTGGTGCAGAGAGAGACACGAAAGCCAAGATAAGCACCAAGACAGCACTATTTTTATGATCCTTCTGTGGTGAGGCAGGCACTGCAGTGGCTTCCTACTCATCCTTCAGGGTCCCTTGACAGTTCTGTTTGCTAATATTAAACAGACCATTAGTGAATGCAACTTCCTTTGCTGCTGATCTTGACGCTCGCAGCACGCCTTTACTCCAGCACCTTTTTCTGACCATTACAGCAGTTCAAAATCTCGCTGACAATGTTCATCACCAGAGTTTGGCACCATCTCAGGGTGCATATGAGTTTAAATCTACAGGCAGTAGTTAACCTAAGCTGGTTTACCTCCCCCGCTTCTTCTTCCCACCCGGTCGCTTCGCAAGGGTAAAGAGAGACGTTTCACGTCTAATTAATGCACAGGATGGTTGTATAAAATGGTTAATGAGGCTGTGATCACAGCGGCGTGAAGGCAGGCGCTACTGCTGGGGAGGGGATGAGCATGACTCCACTTCCAGGAGACACATTGCTTCATAGTCATTAGCCTGTCATAGGAAGAAGGCTAATGGGGAGAATGGAGGTGGTTAGGTGAATGCTTGTTTATGTGTTGCACCTCAGTCTGTGAGATAGTGTCCTCCGCCTTCTTCCCTGTTATCTGACTAAACGCTCAAGTATTTGCATATATGAATCCTGCTGCCAAAGAAGTAATTTCATCATTTTAAAAACACTCCTACGGCTTGCATCAGCCGAAATATTAAGAGAACTGATGTAAATGTGCTGTCTGTCAGATGATTTGTATGTAGGCTCTCCTGCATTTGGGATCAGAACCATCACAGTCAAGTGATCCACAAGAAATATAAAGAGAAACAACCTGCTGCTGAAGTCCCAAATGAAAAGTTTTCAGAAAAATACAAAAAAAATGTTTGGCAGCACTCGCTGAGCATCATCCAAGAAAGAAATCAGAACAAACAAATCGTGCAGGAGAAACCAGGTGCTGTTATTCTATTAAAAAACTTGCTCCCTCAGCACAGCACTTCGAGCAGGATGAATGGACTGCACACCAGCTACTCTCTGAGCAACTGCTCATTACTCAAAGCACATCTGCGGGTGAGTTAGAATCCCCTCTCTCCATTATGCTCCCTCACTTTCACAGTATATATAGTAATCCCTGATTCATACCATTTCAATCTCCTACATGAAATACTCTGAACGAGCCTCCGGACTAGAACTGCTCTCTCCAAGACATGCACCATGACTCATACACACACACACACACACACACACACACACACACACACACACACACACACACACTCTCGATACCAAAGTCGGTCATGCCTCACCTGTGCAATCTCATACAGGAGCTTGTAGTGTTCCTCTCGCTTCTGTAAAGTGCACAGATTGCAGCCCATTATAGTTGTCGTGGAAACGCCAGGCGTCCAATTCTCCCCAAGTAGTGGCGGTACGGACACAGGGGGTCACCCTCCACACCGGAGCGCTGGTTCTCATCAGTCACTCCTTAGCAAGCATCTCTTTTCAGGCGTCCCATTCACACATTCAGCCAGTCACAAGCAACCCCAGCTTAGAGGAACAGAAAGCTCCAGCTGAGCCTAACAGAAGAAGGTTCAGATGTGAAGAGCGCGGCAGCAGCTTCAGCAGTCGTACAAGTAGCAGCAGCCGTTTCAGCATCAGCCGTGGTGTCTCCTGTATCCCCCTCCCTCTATTTCAGACTCACACATACACACACACACCAGACACCAGAGTTGTGACTCCCGTTCGCTGAGACACTCCCCCCTTTTTCTTCCTCCGTTTCGGCGCACATGAGTACACCAATATCAGCTCATGAATAATGAGGGAGAGCACTGTGATATTCATGAGAAGTATGGCAGAAAAGGGAGGGGACTGACAGAGAGGGAGGAGTATATCGGAGCAGGAGCGCTGGTTCATTAAAACTGAGGCACAGTTACACAATAAGCTCCTTTGTGTGAACGGCTACTGTGAGAAGCTTGGGCAGGGCTGACTGCACTGAGACCACACATTACGGGCAGTGAAGGGTTTCTGGGGCTTATGTGTGACCTACCTGCATGTAAGGCTTTTCACTGGGTTTATCTGCTTGGAGAGAGGAGGATATGTTGTTGCCTAGTGTGCATTTCTGTCGGAAATAAGGAATTACACAGGCTGAGGAGAACTAAAGTAGTAAAAGCTGTTTCAGCACGTGGTTACTGTATATATTGAAATAATTATGATGTGTGGTGTGGTGTTTGTTTTATATATCACTAAATTATTTTTTTGTTTCTGGAATTTGCTTAAAGGTTTAAAGAATTTTGAAAACTGATTGAAATCGTGTGCAATTTTCTCTGATGTTGCTGCTTTTCTCTGCGTCTCATCTGCTAGACAAAACACAAAACCAGTTTTTTTTTCCCATTTCTCTAAATGTTTCTAGCTAAATGAGAATATCAATAAGGAAAATATGCGGTGGGTGCAAAAGGAAAAGATGGACCAATCGCCATAACAGTCACCATACAATATACATTTGTATTGGAATATGTGCATTATCCAACTTTGTCGATTCAGGCATCACATATTTATAACTCGGGCACCACTGCTGGTGCTGATAATGGGTGTCCCCACAGCAAATTGGCAGTAAACAAAGCCAGAGACCTCAGAGACAATCTATCACTCACCAGCTTCCCTCAAATTGTGATAATTGCAAGAAAATACACCACTGCTATTGTCTCATCTATCGACCCCCCCCCCCCCCCCCCCCACACCCCCCCACCCAAAAAAAAAAAAAACAAACCCCCAAAAAAAAAAAAAAAAAACCCA
>VOQJ01013093.1:0-10621 GCA_015052665.1 Apistogramma diplotaenia
CCATGTTTCTAAGATTCGTGGGGCCGAGTACGAGAACTTCAGTTTTTTCTGAATTTAAAAGCAGGAAATTAGAGGTCATCCAGGCCTTTATGTCTTTAAGACATTCCTGCAGTTTAACTAACTGATGTGTATCATCTGGCTTCACGAATATATAAAGCTGTGTGTCATCTGCATAACAATGAAAATTGATGCAGTGTTTTCTAATAATACTGCCTAGGGGAAGCATGTATAGTGTAAATAGAACTGGTCCTAGCACAGAACCAAGTCAAAAACATCCACTGCACCACACAACCTGTAATGGCTTGAGCACACCTGCTCCTCCTTTCTGACACTTGTGCAGATCTGTTGTTCATGAGGAACCATCAGCTCAGTGAGAGAACATATCATCCTGCGGGATGGAGGAGCAGATATAGCAAAGGCACAACCTGCCATTACAGATCTCCGACATGAACTTGAGATTCCAGTTTCCAGCTGCTACTTTGTTATAGGATCCAACAGTTGTTTAATTCCCCTCGCTCACCACCATTTGAGCCCTTTGAGATGATGAGAATTAATTTTGTCTCTTCAAAGGCAAGTGAGCATGTTTTACAGATTTTGCTTACTTAATGTAATTCCTGGTTCTCTGATAACAAGAGGGTTGAGTTTCATGAAATCTGCCTAGAATGAGAACATGGGTAGTGCACAGGAAAAGACTACCACTGATACTGATCGACATTTCAGGTGGTGGTAAGTATGTTAGAAGGTTAGCTAGGCAACGAAAACCTAGAGTGTCCAATAGCAACCTACCATCACGTATGATGGGTCAGGCTTAAAGAAGATCTGGTTGAGAATTGTAATATGAGAAGACAGAGCACTGAGCATGGCTTGATCCGTCTCATGGCCACACGTGATATTGATGAAGCTTCCATAAAGGGCTTCTTTTATGAAACGTTTCACTCTGTTATCAAAGAATTAGGATTATGTAAAGTAATCCAATATTCTCTAAGTAAAGCAGAGTGTCATCGGCATATAGACGAATCAAAGGCTTTGAGTATTTTTAATGTTTCTGGCTACTTTTAACAGATGGATGCCGAGAGTGAGTGACAGTAAAGCCCAGTGCCAACTTTATTCTACATCAGGTGGTGGGGGACGTTTACCCCAATACAGGAACAGCCATGTAACATGTTCTGAACAGACGAAGCCTGAGCAATTTAATGTGTAATTGATTTAAAGACATAATACTCAGGATTGGCTAAAACACACCCAGAGAAGGAACATGCTTAATGGGTAATGTTGTTTTTTTAGTTTCTAATTCTGTGTTTCAGACTGATGTTCTGGGTGTGGGGAAGAAAATATAAAACAGTTAATTGGACAAAAACAACAAGAAGCGTGAGACTGATGCTTTTGTCGAACTGCATGGTGAATGTTTCAGTATCTATAGACAGGAAGGGGTCATGTGATAGACCTACCTGTGGTAACTATCCCCAGAGCTAGGCCCCTCCTCTTGTCAAAGTACAGACAGGTGATGGTGAGCGTGGCAGCATACAGCAGACCAACACCAACACCTGAGCAAAACAAATTCAGGACATAATGATTAAAGCTAATCAGGAACCAGCGTAAACCAGGAGCTCAAAGTCAGTTTCAAACAAATTTCTGGTGTTTTTACTTTTGCACTGATTTATGAGTTCCAGTCTCTAACTTTAAAAGAAAAAACAAAAAGTAACAAAAGGGAAAAAGCATTCAGCATTTATATACAGACACATGCACAGCCCATACTGCATATATAGTATAAACATAAAATGCACAAAAACTGTAAAACATGACACAACAAAGAAGATGCAAGTAGAAACTTTTCACAATAAAAATGACTTCAAACAATCTAAATCAATTTAGATTTAACAGCTGATCAATTAAGATTTTTTCCTTCATTCTTTGGATCTCTACATGTCACAATCTCAATCAATGGTGATATTCAGTGTAACACCATTAACAAAGAAAAAGAAATTTTAATTTAAACAAATTATCACATTTGTTGTTCAGTTGGTACTGACGCTGAGTCAGAATATTTGATCAAACCCAACGGAGGAAGATCAGCTGACTCACAGACAGCTTCCTCCACAGACACTACAGCCTCAAAGTGTCCATGTGACACCCCAAAGAATATTTGCTGGGGGTGTTTGTGGGAGGGGTCTGCAGGCTCAGCTCACTGCATTTTATTGCAGACACCATTTTATTAACTTCCTTCACTGCATCTCAGTTTCATTCTTTTTTAAAGTCTTTTCATAGTTTATCCTGTACTGCATTAATTTATTCACTCATTAGATCAGTTTTGTTCAGTTTATGATGTTTGTTCTTTTTAATGTATTTTATACACTTTGCAAAAATTTATTCGCTCTTATTTATTCCAGTTGCTTCTAACATTACCGTTGGGTTCTTTTATGTCCTTGCAGAACATTAAAAATATTTCTAAAACCTTTAATCTTTTTTAAGTTGGCTTTTACCGCGTATTATTTGTCATATCACATTTTGCTCTGTCGTGTAATCAGCTTGTCTCTCATCACTTTGAACTGCACTAACCTGCTGTGTAAATAAAGTTTGATTGACCGATCAATCCGAGAGCGTCTCAGTCTTACCGACCACAACGCCATAGGAGAAGATGAGGAAGGAGATGTTGGGAGCGAAGGCGCTCAGCATCAGCCCCCCTGCTATCATGACGCTGCTGAAAATGGTGACGGGCCGAGCACCGAAATTCACCACACAGACGCTGCAGATCGGACCTGGAGGAGGACGGAGAACAAATTTTAAGTGTGTTGTCCTTTCTTCTTTTTGTTTCTTCTGAGGCTGTCACACACTCACCCACGATGAGTCCGACTCCAATGACCACTGAGCCCACCCATGCCGTCATGGCCTTCCCCTCCCCAAAGGTGGCCAGCCACTCCGGGTAGAGGACGCCCACAGACTGAGGGGAGCCGTACCCCAGAAGCAAAGCCAGGAAACCAGACACCACGATCACCCAGCCCCACCCACCATCCAAGGCCGGGGCCCGGGGATCTGTGAGGGTGCTACCCGAGGATGACATGATGGTCTGACCTGCAGGGACCAGGAAACAAGCTGAGCTGTGGAGGAGACAAGAGAAAGAAGAAATGAAGTGAGGGGGGTAAGATAGAAGAAGATGAAGGGCGAAGGTCAAGTTTGCACGTTGTGCTGCATGACCTCCTTTTTAATTACACTACAGTTACTATGACTCACAACACATCACACAGGTAAGACCTTGGGGGGGCAGGAGGGTGGGTGGGGCTACTGAGGTGACCCCACTCACCTCTCCACTGCTGTCTGCCCCTCAATTTTATTAGCACCTCAGACATTGAAGGTTTTGAGTCTCAGTGTGGATGACCTCTTGACCTGCTGTTAAGTGCTCATGTCACATCTGTCCCCTCAATTTTAATTAACCTCTAGTTTTCATACAGTCATGCTCATCCTTTACACCTCACACAGGCTGGTGGTTCGGGGGCCGGGTTGACCCTGCACCCTGGGAGGCATCTTTACTTCCCTCAGTCAGAGGGGCATCGATGTGGATTGTTGTGTATATTTACTTCTGGCTTTATGTGTGTGAATGTGTGTATACGAGCAGCCTGTCTGTGTATTTATGTTTATGTACATACACACACACGTGCACACAAAAACATACAGAGCAATATCATGTGCTTGTTTCTGTTTTTCTCTTCCGGGTGCTGTTGTTCTCTTTTTTTGTGTGCTTTGTTACAAACTGACCACTTAACAAGAAATTATTTGTGCTTTGTTTTTTCCTTATGTTTTATGGAGATCATTGTGGTTTAATATTAAAAATCTGAAACTATCAAACTTCCTGTGAGACCACTTAATCAGAGAAAGGCTGCAGACCAGAAAGCACAAGCTTTTATAGTTATGGATTCAATGATCTAACTGTGTAGACTTTGATTTTCAGGTAAATGAACTGCTGCAGCTGTTTCTGTAACTTTTTACGATGCTTCGTTGGCTCTTTGTGCTAAAATGAGAAACATGATGCAGCAGCTGTAGAACTTCTTTGTTCCTGAGCACACTTCAGAGCCCTTTACACGGACCTACATTGTCTCCTGCTGACTAATTATTTCCCTCATGTTTTTGTCCCTGTAAGGAGGAGGAAGGCCCACAGAAAGAGGATCTCCTTTGTCTCGCTCTGGCATCTCACGTGCTTTAAAAGCGGTTTGGTTGGAGGTTTAATTGTCCCTAGTCTCACTGGACCCCTTTAGGAAGCTGAATTCGGTTTTTTTTATGTTTGGGACGGGAGCGCAGACAGTTGGAGAGATGATCCGCTTCCTGCAGCTCTGTTTGTTTTGTCTCCAGGCTGCGAGGGGAAGAGGAGGAGGAGGAGGAAGGAGGTTTGTCACGGGAGTCGGTTTTATCCGCTCCTCTGATTAAAACAACAACAACAAAGAATAAGTTTTTGTCTTTAAGTTCTGAACTGCGTGAGTCCTTAACCTTTTGTGTGTTTGTGTGTGCGCGTGCGTCCTCTCCAGCCATATATAAACCAAAAATAATCACAGAATCAACAGAGTAAAGTCGCACCTTACCGGTGCCTCGCTCCCTCCTCCTTCTCTTCCTCAGACGGCCTCCATGTGCAGCTCGGTGTCGGTGTGGTGTCACGGCGGACTGCTCTCCATCCTCCAGCTGTGAAACAGCCTGTGTTCCGCTGCAGGAAGCTGCAGCCGCCTTTTGTGGCTCATAAACCGGTTTGAAGCTGTTCATGCCGGTCTCTTCACTGCTCGATTCGGCTCTTCGCGCACACTCGTGTGGTTTCGTTCAAAAAAGCTACGTGACTGGGTCAACCTGATGAGGGGCGACAAGGTGTTAAATACCCACCACCGCGGACGCTCCGGAGAAGGGAAGGCGGCACCATTCATACAGCAGGGATGGCAAATGGGAGGGAAGGAGAAGCAGGTAAACAGGGAGGTACTGAGAGCAGAGCGGAGAAACTGATACTGAGACGAGAAGGCACGAAACTGGAAGACCAAAAGTTCAAGTAATACAAGTTTGAGATGCAGAAGTACCCCCCCCCCCTCCTCCACTCAGCTTCTAATATGTCCCGATTGACAGGAGCTCTGAGATGATTCCCTTCATAAATTCTCCTCTGTCAGCATCACCTCAGCAGCTGCGTGTGTCAATGATGTAGAGATGTTTAAAAGAAATGTCTTGTGTTCAGATTAAATTTCATTTCTCTAAATTTCAGTTCTTCAGAGGACGCAGGATCCAACATGCAGCATTCATTGAAACCAGCTCCTCCGCGTCACAGCAAACTGGTCAAATACCAACATGAACACTAACAGATTTTGCATCAACAAGCCAAGACAAGCCAACTTTAAAGGCTTAAAGGCTTAAAACCAGACTGAAGAACCTCAAAAATTTTATTTTACTCTAAAAACTATTTTAACTATATACAGACAAATTCTTCCATTTTTTTAAAGAAAAGGCAGCTTGGAAATTGGTCTAAAGTTTGAAAACACAGTAGGATCCAAGTCAGCCTTTTAATCAGAGGTTGCACTGTCGCATGCTTCCAGTCTTTCGGAACAACACCTGAGGACAAACTGCTGTTAACGACACCTCTTCAAATAGTTGAGGTGGGACTGCCTCTGTAGGGGACCCTGAGGGCTTCAGATGACTAGTAACCTAAACCAGCGAGGCCTCAGATGTGACCAGTGATGTCACTCACCTGTTGTGAAGCAAGCCTCGATGCACGCTCCATGAAAGGCTTCCTTACTTGACACACGCTCTGAGGCCTCTGCACAGCAGCCCCATCACTACAAACAGGTGGGAGCACAGCTGGAACTAATCTGAAACATTCTACCTTTTACTCTCCGGGTGATGAGCACCAGTGTGCCTTTCTGTGAGCTAACGGGTTTATGTTTTTACAGCCAGCATTGAGCCTTAAAAAGCAGAAATATCAGACGTCTCAGAGGACGAAGCAATGGAAGTAGAACTAAATACGAAGCACGAGAGACAACAGACAAAATGAAACAGGAAATGACTCACACTGAGACAAAAGCCTGAATACCAGAGCCTGACGAGGACTAAGCCAGAGACAGAAACACGAGGACTTCAGGAATAAATGCAAGGAAACTCAAAGCAGACCTAAACTGAGAACAGAACTTGAGAACATAAATATAAAAAAACCTCAAACCCTAAGCACATGCATAAGACCAATAATAACATCTAATAATTACTGATTATGATAAATAAAATTTAACTGAATCGAATTGATTAATCAGTGATCCAAAATGCAGCAGCTGGAGATGACTTCAGGGAGGGTTCCAGGTTTATTATCTATAAAGATGTGTGAATGCTGGAGTGCGGTGAATATCAATTGAGAGTTTGACATGAAATCAAATTACTTTTATTAGGGTGAATTTCATAACCTTTGGTCCTCTGCTCGTTACCATGGTGATTTGTGGTATGGCTCCATCGGTGATGGCTGTCTTCAGCCAGGGGTTAAAGCAGCAGCTGTGACCCGTTTAGTTTGCAGTACTGTGGTGAAGGTGACCGTGCTGGGCTGGTTGTGTTTAACCTGATGCTGATTAGATTCACTCACTGCTGCCTTTTATTGCAGCTTTATAGCACACAGGGGTCGCAAACCAGCCACACAGCTTGTGGAGCATCTGCTTAGTGCTCGCTGGATGAATCCACAAAAAGCAGCAGCAAAGGTCAGCTGATCACAGCCTCATAACACAAACCATGTGACTTATTTCTGAATGATTCTCTTCCCTACGCTGCACTGCTACACCCAGTCTTCCCCCCAGCTGCCAAACTCCACTTGAACTCCATCCAGAGTTAATCTCAGAGTTCAGGTTCAGACTGTGGCTGAACTTCACGTCAAAAGGTTTCTGCCTGAGTGAAGAGATCTGTGAACATCCGTGTGATGCCCATCATCAGGTGGAAAAGTGCTTCAGAGCTTCTTGTGGTATCTCCTGTAGCAAAGCGGTCGGAGCTTTTTCAGGCACAAAAAGCCAGATGAAGGCAGCAGGAACAGAAAACATGCTGTTTCTCACTGAGGCTGCAGCATCAATGAAGCTGTATGTTTTACTGCTGCTCCTCTTTCAGATGGATAAGAACTGATGGCGGTAAATCATATTTTTGTAGTCCATATTCAGGAAGTTGTATTTTTGACCATGTCAACACCTTCTGGGTTGTTGTATGTTTAATCAGTTTAATTAAAGTCTACTTTGCCTGCCTCTGTCTGCATTTAGGCTTTCTGTGGGACAAACATTGCATCATGGTGGTTTTTCCTGTAAATTTCCCCGTTCAGTGAATCGTGTTATCGCTGTGAACCAGCAGCTGCTCTGGGAATTATTAAGCTGCCCCAGAGGAGTGTACACCCATCAGGGCCACACCTGCAGTCCAGGTACACTGGTGCCACACACACACACTCAGAGATTTTTTATTTTATTTTAAAATCATAAACATCCCGTCTCAGAACGATGCTGAAAAGATAATTCATGCATTTATTGCTTCTAGGTTGGATTTTTGGAATTCATTATAATCAGGCTCTCCTAAAAGCTTCCTGAAACAGAGCTTTTAGGAGAGCCTAGGATATCCCGAGAAACAGCCAAGCAAGTCTTCACAGCTTTGACTTGAAGCGTTATGCCAGAGACACTGAAGCCAGGAGATGTTCTCTACTGAACCACCCAACGTGTACTCTCTGTAACAGGGGAAAAATATGAGAACAGCACCCCCACCAGGGCTGGAGACAGAGCATGTGGGGAAAAGAAGCATTATTTTGACAGTCCCTTGTCCTTTGTGCCTTATGTTTAGTTTTGCTTCCTTAGTCTCGTTAGTATCATTCTGTTCACCTATTTGCCCCAGCTGTTTCCACTCACCGCATTTCCCTCTGTGTGTTTATTGTCTCAGTTTTCCCCTTGTCAGCTGTCAGAGTCTTTGTGTCTCGTTGCCGTGGTTTCCTGTGCTCTCCAGGTTCTCTTCCCCTTCACACGCCCTGCGTCCAAGCACTGTGAGCAGTATGCAGGGCTCTACGCACCAGCTTCATGCCTGTGACGCAGAGCAACAGAAGTGATATGTTTTCTGATAATTCACTGAAGGAAACTTTTTTAGGTCAAATCACATTTAACATTTGGAGTGTTAAAAACAAGACTGCATGAGAAAATGCTTATTATGATCCTTTCAAAACTGCCCAGTTAAAAAGATAAAGGCAGACTGACTTGAAATCAAACATGCATAATCCGCCACCTTTTTAGTAAGGAAAAGCTCCCTTTTAACAGGAGAACCAGCAGAACCAGGCTCAGGGAGGGGCAGCCAGGGGAGGGGGACAAGACAGAAGACATGCTGTGACATTCACACAACCACACCCTTCTACAGCTAAGCGCTTACTATCTAACATTCACGTGCATTCATACTCTGACGGTTGCATTGGAGAGCACCTCCGGGTTCAGCTTTAGCGTGCAGACTGGAGAAGCCAGAAATCCAACCGCCAACCTTGCAGTTATTAGCTCTACCCCCCGAGCCACAGCCACCCACATCAGCTTGCAAATTTTCAGATACACAGATTAAACATAGCTCTGGGGTTAGGTAGCACTGTGGAGTCATTTTGACACACTCAGTAATCAGAGCAATCAAAACTGAAAGCCTTCATTATGACACATTTTTGAGCTTTCCAAGCCCCTCATCAAGCACTTCCTGTTTCATGGCAAATTGGCATCCCATCACGGTGAACCATTGAACAAAACCTCAGAATCTTTGCACTGAATCATCATCAAGGTCTGATGTTAATTCAGACCCATTTTGCGGTGGATTCTGTAAAACTGGGAGGAGCAGTACATCAAAGGATAAAACATGGTATTTCATGATATTTCCAGTTCCCACTGGGTGGCGCTCCAACAATTTCTCACTAATGGCATATCGATATGATCAGGGTAGGACTCATCAAACCAGTGAAGTTTGGTGCAGATTAGCGAATGTGTGTTTGAGTTACAGCAATTTTGTCCTTCATGTCACCCTTTGATGAAAACTAATGTAAAATAATGTAGCGCCAGCTTCTCAAGGCTTTCCTGGCCAAATTTGAGATGGTTCTGCTCAACCACCTTGAAGCTGTACCTCAAACTATAAAACATGATATTTCGTGTTTGCACTAGGCGGTGCTGGGACTATCATTAAATATTATTGTATGCATGTGTTCAGGGGTGGACCTTTATGACACATGAGGCAAAATTGGATTGAAATATGAGAGCTAGAAATTACCAAAACTGCCTTAAAAAATGAAAAACTATGGACTTTCTGTTGGGTGTGGGGCATCACTCCAAGAAGATTTTTTTGTGTCTTAACATGCTTCTCTACCTATGTGTACCAAATATCTTACATGTGTGTGGTGGAGCATGTCTATAGGTGCCACTATAGAGCCATTTTGGAAGAGCGATGCTCAATACCAATAAAATATAGTTTTTCACCAGACCTGACGCGTGTGTGAAATTTCCTGAACCTTTGACTGTGTTTAGGCTCCCAAACCTAATAAAATAATAACAAGCAATGAAGCAGATACAGTAGGGGCCTTGCAGTCTCAGTGCTCAGCCCCCCCCGTACCCTACCCCCCCCCCCCCCCACCCAGACAAGGTAATATAAACTGAACTGTAACCTGTAACTGTTTCAGACCGTGGGGCCGTCACCCCTGAAGTTACACATAAAGAACTCCATAAATTTCCACCTTTTCTGCAAAAACGCTTATCAGTGTGAACGAGCAGCTGCCAGGTGAATTATTAAACGTTGCTTATAAAAGCAGTGCACAGTCATCAGAGTTTCATTTGAGCACCTTAGCAGAAGTAATGGAGGTAAGCTTAAAAATTTACACACATGACGCTTCATGTTCACCTGCAGTTTTTACATTAAATACATTCATTTCGTTTTTTGTGCAAACAAAAATTTCTTATTTCTTTGTTCCTTGCGTTTTTTTGAGGGTGTCACTCTGGTCTTCTTAATAAATCCACTAATTGACCTTGTTGGTTTGACTGAAATGAAAAGCACCTCCTCTGTTCCAGCTGCTGCCAGCGTTCCTCCTCCTCCTCCTCCTGGTTCCGAGTAGCTCTGATCCTGTCTTATTCCCGCTAGACTGCAGTGACATCTATGACCAAGACACCAGCCGACCCAGTGGAGTGTACACTATTTATCCCACCGGACCCACGTCTGCTGTCCTGGTAGGCTGAAGTTATTTCCTCTGATGATCAGCTGGTTGTTTAGTGCATCACATGTTACTAACAGTGTAAAGTACCATCAGGATTCCCCGAAGCTCAAGTTAACATGTTCAGTTTGAGTTCTTTTGTATGATCAGCAGTCAGAAACTGGAAAAATGTGAAGTTTAAATACAGAGAAAAGCAGCAAACTCACAAGTTTCAGGTTTTTTTCTGAGTGAATAAATGAGTGTTTGGCTGTGAGCTGCAGACAATTGGTTGGTGTCTGAGGGAATAATGAAGCTGACTGGTGGATAAAGCAGGAGGTTAAAGCTTCAATGTTATACACTAAATTATTTTTAATAACAATTTAAGTGTGTGTGTGTGTGTGTGTGTGTGTGTGTGTGTGTTTGTGTGTGTGTGTGTGTGTGTATACAGGTGTACTGTGACAGGGAGTCACT
>VOQJ01013095.1:0-12647 GCA_015052665.1 Apistogramma diplotaenia
TGGGGGAGCAGAGATCTGGTTTCCCACTGTCACAGATGCTTACCCGCCTCTCCATTAGAGATGTGATTGGAGTGGACATAGAAAACCAGCAGCCTTGTTCCCAAAGGGCCAATCTGAGGAAATGATTGCCCAGCTTGTCTCCCGGGAGTGTCAGCGCTCCAGAAAGAAGCACTTAATCGACTGCTATCACATGCAGCTTCTCTGCTGGCTGCATTGCACGGCGTTTTGAGGCATTTGGTGGATTTTTACTGGTGAAATGCGACTGATGACACGTGATCAGTCACGGCACACAGTGAGCCTCTCACGGGAGCTGCAGAGCACTCTAGACGTGGAATTCAGAGATCAGACAATTAGCAGCATTTGCTGGGAAATAGACAATCACTGGGAAATGAAGATTGATGCCATAGTTAATATCTTTTGTCTGCCTATACCCACATTTCTGTTTGATGAGGGGAGAGAAATCTTTGATGGTCTAATCCCTGAAGAAGACCACATTTTAAATTGAATCGTTGCAGTATTTATTTTTGGCCTGGTGCAAAGACTGATAAGCTGATGGGAAAAACAAGTGGTGCGAGCTCAGCTGGGGGAACGCTGCTGGTGGCCGGTTTTCCTGGGAGGTCCAGGTTCCTGTGCACCCACAGCCAGGCCGGCCCACTGTGTCGTCTGTGGGTCGTCACAAAGCTGTGGCTGACCTCCTCACCCTGGTCAATAGCGACTGCAAACCGAGCCTGCTGCACCCTCAGGCTTACACCACTACACACACACACACACACACACCACCATCATGAGGTTGTAGTTCTGTAGACCGCCAGAGGATGGCAGCTGAGGTCTAAGCTGTGGAGCTGCAGCCGCTGAAACACTGAGGACAATGTGAGCAGTGAGTAACTGTTCGTGAGGTTCTCCCAGTTCATCTGTGGCTCCAAAGTGGGAACACTGGAACAGGATCATGTTCGGAGGGTTTATTTTACACTTCAGGCTTGTTAATCAGTGGAATAATAACCCTGCGCAGCAGCTCAGATAGTTTATCACACTTTGAACATAAAGTTTTCACCAATGTCAGACACAGCTGACGCCTTCAAAGGAGAACAAAACCCTTTAAATGGAAAACATGTGCATGATATATGCACTGTGGGCTCTGTAAGAAAGAAAGGCTGTGAGACAATGCAAGGTTTTAATCCACAGAACAGATGATAACTGCCGGCACAGAGGTTCAATAATTGTTTTGAGACCATCAGGGAAACCGAGGTGGACCACGGGACATAATGGACGAATAAATAGAGGATCAATGGGTGAGTTAAGGCAGGTTAAAGTGTTTGTTAAAGGCTCTATCGGTCCCTGTGGGCTGAGGCCTCGCAGCTGAATAATGTATGTGGGCTCCCGGAGTAATGAAGTGGAAGTGATAGGCAGGAATACGGCTGGCCTCCCAGGGCTCAGCGTAAACTGTACACACTCTTAAGAGCTTCCTGAAGCCTAAACCTGTCTCCCTCTCTCCCTGTCTGTCTGCCTCTGACACACACACACACACACACACACACACGCTGCACATTGGCTAAGAGGGTTAGCTTGTCTCTGTTCCTGTGTCTTACATCATTGATGAGGAAGACCAGGGCATTTATAGTGTCCCACTCTGAGTTCAGCAGACCCAGATCTTCCATGAGGCTCTTCTTAGACAGCAGCAGCACACAGAGGCAGCATGGCTGCTGTCAGTGGTCAGACAGGTTAGCTGCTGTTGGCAGCCTTGTTTGTGGATCAGGTCGAGCCCGGGTTGCACTTGTACTCGGTTGGTGCCATCGTGCTTAACAAGAGGCAGCCACTGAGGGCTGTGTGTTGTAGTGGAAAAGAAAGGGCTATTTTCTTTGCTCATGATCCATTTATTGCTTCTCCTCCTCTGTCCTGTCTTCTGCCTGAGCATCAGTCCTTTCCCTCAGAGCCGAAACGTGGACGTGAGCTGGAGAAGTAAGCTGATGTTACCCGTCTTCATTTGTATTTGATGGTTCAACACTGAGACCAAGAAGTCCAGGATCAGAACATGTTCTGTTTGTTAGCTTTCACTGGCCACAGAACATGTTACCACTCCTGCTTCAACAGAGGCTCACACACAAGAGGATGCAAACAGTGTAGGAACCAGCACACACACACACACACACACACACACACACACGCACACACACGCACACACTCCTTTTTCAGCACCAGTCGGACGTTTGGAAACACTCACCTGTGCTCACTTTTATACACTGAATATTTATAGATATTATGAAGCATTTAAATGAGCTCAACCTTCAGAGTCTGCAACACTAATATTGCTCTGTTTAATGGTGATGGAAACCAGGGGATTAAAGCCCCCGGACACAAACCCCCCCGATCACACAAACCCCTCCACCATGATAAGGTGGCGATTCGCGGGGGGACAGGAAGGATCCAGCTCAGGTGGTTCAGCCATCTGACTGCGATGCCTCCGGCGTTCTGGGCATGTCCTACTGGGAGGAGGCCCCCGAGAGACCCAGGACATGCTGGAGAGATTAAGCCCCCCAACAGGAGGAGGTGGGCGGGGAGAGGGAGGTCTGGGTTTCTCTGTGAGCTGGCCTTGGACGAGTGGGAGAGAATAGATGGATCATCAGTATGTGATGTTCAGGGCTTTAACAAAAGTATTGAATTATTGTTTACGAATTTGAGCCTTTTTATAAAAGTGTTTCAGAGGCTCAAAAGTATTTGTACAAATGACTGCTGAGCAGTTTCACGGATAAGTGAGGGTCAGATCAAAGCTCATGTCTCATGGCGGCAGCTGCTTGCTGGGATCACGATGAGCTCCAGCGGATTCGGCCTGCACTGCGCTAACGCAGCGAAACAAACCGCTCACACACTCCGAAGCACATCGTTGTCTTTCTAAAGGCGGAGAAACGGGACCTGGGACCTGACCCTGGCTTTCCAGTTACTGACTATAACCGAAGACCCACGAAGACACGCCGGTTCTGCAGCACAGGCCCGGCTTTCTTGTAGTTTCCTGGAACTGACAGCAGGCTTGGTTAGCCACGAGTGCATGATTTTAAGAAACTACAAAAAGCAGACAGGATTAATGATATTTACATGCCTCTTCATGACGGGCCACACAAATCATTTCATTTCCACTCGCACTGAAAACTGTTTGTTCTCAGGTTGTTAGAAGGGTTCTGATTTCATTCTGGGGCCTTCAGCTCTCAGAGCTAAAACCACGACGAAGCTCAAAAAGCATCTACATGTTAAACAGCCATTAAAAATGCATAGATTTCATACTTTAGGTGGAAAATGTTCAAAAGCGCCGCTCTGTGAGTGAAAGAAGTTGTGATTGCAGTTGTTTGGCCCTCTGTTGCAAACACTCTGTGCAGGACTCAGCCTCCTCCTCGCACATTAACATGCTTCTGTCATTAACCCCACGCCCCCCGCTGCATCAGAGCTGCAGCTGCATGCAGGACGCAGAAAACACTAATGTTTTCCTGCGCAGCCGCGTGAATGAATGATTGATGTGAGGGGAACGAGATCACAAAGATATAATCACGGTCTAACGAGCGAAGAAAGATATACTGGAGCCATGAATTCATAAACACACCTTATATTAATATACAAGCAGCCACGTGAATATTCAGCTGTGTGCGTCTGCATGTGCATCGTTTACAGTCGTTATCTGCGGCTCCTGTGGATGAACAAAGGTTCATTCAGTGTCTCCCTTCAGATGAAGGTGAGCTTCTGCTCGTGTTCTGTCCCACACCAAGATTAAACCCACTCCTGTTCACCGGCAGCGCATAAACGAACTGCCATTTCCTGTGAGTGACGCATGTTTTGTGTGCAGACGTGCGACGCCAGCGCAGGCACATAACTTCATTTCCGAGCTGCGAGCACAGACGAGGGCGAGACAGTTGGCCCGTGTTCGCTATATGAGCACCTTTCATGGGACAAATGGAATGTCAATCAAGCGCCGGTACACAGATGCTGTCTCCCTTGTGGGGACTGAGATGCTTTCTGGTGATGCAGCTCTGTTGTTCCAGCCTTACTCTGGGTGCACTGGGAATATTTTGTCCTTTTACCCCTCCACATCCCCTCGCTCCATTTCGGATCCCCTGACTATTAACGATTTCTTCAGCTCTCCAAGTTCGCCTCCTCGGGCTCTTCCTCCTCCCCACATCTGTTTCTTCATGTTGGATTTTAGCACGGAAAGTTTGTTTTTACCTTTTCCTTTCTGTACGTCTGAAGAACTGAGAACACGGAAGCTTCCATAAAACACCTCGAAATAACACAAACTCGCTGAAACAAACCTGGGAGCTGCACTGAGACTCTCCCAGAAAAGACATATTTATATAAAGTCAACATGCACAACAAGTTTGTTAATTCTGTGGTTATATTTGGGACGCAGTTCCTCTGAACCTGTGACTTTGTCCCACACAGGGAAAGAAAATCATGCTGATTGTAATCACAGCTTTCAGTCCACTGTGATGTAACTTTATAACTACATCACCTGTCACACATGGTTCTCAGCAGCAGCCTTCATGTGTTTTAACAGTAAAACACAGCATTTTTATTAATGTCGGCATAAACGCATAAAGACTGCATGAAGTAGCTTTAAGTAGTAGTTTTATATCAATGTGGAAAGAAACTGATGAAGGTGGACGTTGCAGGGTGCTGTCGTGCATCCCTGGTACTTTATTTGAATTAAGTGGGTGCTTTTCCATCACCAATGCACCAGGATCCACGTGACAGAGGATAAGTGTGGATGTCTGTTTACCTTCCACTCTGACTCGTCCACACTGGACACTACAAGGACACCCACAGTCCATGAGCTAGAACACCGAATTAGAAGCAGGATTTGAAGGGAGGCTGTGCACAGAGGTCAGTTAAGTCCTGCATTAATCAGCTTGTAACAGGACAATCTGAGAGACGGATGCAGACAGTCAGTAGAAGCAATAATCTTTATTTAATAGGCGGACATAGAAGCTAAGTCTAAAATGCAGATTCACCAGAGTGGCCAGATGGGGGCGACACCACGCACTGCAAAAAGAAATCGGGTTAATGTGAAAATGACAGCTAGCTTAGCTTTGTGTCCAATGCTAACGTGTACATTATAGCTCAGCCTGAGACTTTACACCGACTTCACTCAGCAGAACCTCCAAAGCAGACACTAATGGGGTGACTTTGCAACATTTACAGTGTAAAGTTACGTTCACTGCAGCCTGAAGTGACCCAAATCATCTTTTAGTGAGACCTGACTTTTGGTGTGGCCGTTCACGTTTCCAAATACATGCGACCTGTATGTGATCTCCTGTGTGAACGGCAAACGAGCCTAAGAGTTATAACGACACACGCAGTGAGCGTGCTCAGTGCCTGCAGAAGTAAACATGGACGGTCCGTTGTTTGTCTTCCGCGAAGCAGGAAGTGACGTTTGCCGAGTATGAGTGAGGTGCAGGTCGGACAGAATTTGACCCCGTCGTTCAGATTCAGGTCGCATTTGAAAAAATCTGATGTGTGTTGTTGAGACTGGCATGAAAGATCAGATACAGGTCGCATTTGGGCAAAAAAGTGATTTGTGTCACTTCAGGCTGCAGTGTTATACAGCGCTTTAACAGAGAACACCTCAGTCACACTTGGTGGTGCTGAGCTGCTAACGTAGCCACAGCTGCAGTCTGACAGAGGCTGCCAGTTCGCCCCTCTGACCACCACCGTCACCAGTCACACTCACACCAGGCAACGTGGGGTTAAGTGTCTTGCCCAGGGACACATGACAGCATGTGCTCAGGTGGGGAGTCAAACCAGCAACCTTCCGGCTGCAAGGCAAGCGCCCACCAACAGTGCCACTGCCTCCCCTTATATAATATCACTATTATATCTGCAAATATATAATATTGGCATAATGTCTGCCAGCTAATAAATTAGTCGGGCTCTAATTTTTTGCATTTAGATCTTTGATAAATGTCCCCGTAATAACTGTGTCTGTAACCTCAGCATCAGATCTGTAGCATCGTCTGACGTAACAGTCACACGTCCACAAAAGCTGCATTTCTGATTAAACTGTTTTACAGTCGCTTTCCTTTTGCTTATATGCCAAAATAGTTGAGTTCTGCCAATGTGGCACAAGTGGACCCAAACATCTTGGTAGCATCAGCCTCTAACATCCTCTCAGCCCTTTAACACCTGCCCTTTCCCTCCTCTATGAATGCAGACGGGTTGAGAGAAAAAGCAGAACATTTCCACTTCGTCAGGGCAGCTTAAGAGTGTGTTATTAAAACATGACAAGCCATTCAGCCACTAAAGGTGCTTACTCAAGGGAATGCATGGAAGGTTTATTCTTTGATTAATTTGCTGGGAGGAGACCTGAAATTCCCCCACTCATGAATATGTGGGTGACAGCGAGATTTCTCCGTGATGACAAGTTATCTAAACAACAGGGCAAAACGATTATGCTAATATCAGGTTGTAGTCATCAATCATCTCGTGTCAATGTGGTGTCAACGCATCACGTTCCCGACCCCCCCCTCCCGGTCATGTTGTATTGTGAGCCTGTGTAAGTGCGTGCGTGCGCGCAGCTGTGCGCCTGTTTATTTGGGAAGCAGAATTGATCACGCTCTCTTTACGCCCGGGGACTCTGGGGGCACCGCGCGGAGCTGCTGCTTTGGATACGAGGCGAAAGAAAACTGGGAGGGAATTAATTAGAGTGAGTTTCTTCATCTTGATTTGAACGCCGAGCTGCACACACGGAGTCCGGGCTGACGTCAGAGAGACGCGCCTTAAAAACCAAAGAGCGCATCACGAAGAGATGCGTGGTTTGATCACACACACTGGCTTTGGACTGTAGGAGCGCAGGGACACTTTCAGCCGCCCGCTGACTGAGGCGGAACTGCAAGTGAAGCCAAGAAGTTACTTTTGAAGTCGGTTAGTGGTGGCGCGTAAAATGGAAGCGGTGCGTAAATGTCTGCGTGTCCTCTTCTGGACGAGACGGTAGATGAAAAACACATTTTTGAAAGTGGAAAGTTGAGCGGAAAGTATCTCTGAACTAGTGTCAGGGGCAAAAGTCTGCGTTTGGCACGGATGCTGCTGGACGTCGCTCCACATCTGCGCTCCTTTCAGGTCCTCTTTGCTCACGTCTGAACCATGGCTTACTCCCAGCTGGGATACTCCTACTCCACCACGCCGCAGGTACACTTCATATGGTGTTTTGTGTGAGGTTATCGGTGGGGATCCGGGATAAATATAGAGGGAAAATCGACTGTAAATTGTGAAAAGTGAGCCTTCAGCAAGTTCATTTATTCGCAACATGACTTTGTTGAAAATGTGACAAAATCCTGTCGTCAGCGCGTTTTTTTCTTGCGCTTATTAATTTTGATTGAGAAAATAACTCCGACTAAAGAACTGCTAAATGATTAAACTAAACCTCCAGTGCAGTAAAACAGCTTCTACTGAGAACTACTTTTCTTTTCTTTTTAAAGAGAAAACGAGTTGTTGTCCTTTATGGATATAAATAGGTTCGCCTCCTATATTTCTCCATAGTTTCTGATGACTTCAGGCTCCCTGGCCGGATGCCTGGAGCCGGGAACTCCCCCGGCCCACCCGGCGCTGCGCTCCCCGGGCCACCAGCTCACTCCAGGAACTGGCATCGGGGTGTACAGCGGGCCGTACCCGAAGAGCCAGGGCTACTACAGCACCTGCACGGACGCCGCTCTCTACAGAGTGAGTGCCACGCGGCACTTCGACCTGTTTGATTCTGGGCTTTGAGTTCAAATTTAGCCTTTAAGGTGTAAAGAGAGACTCGCGTGCAGGTTATTAGTACAAAAATAAACGTTTTCTTAATCTTGATTCATTTACAGCATTTATTATTCAATATGTTCAGGGGCCGCTCGAGCACAAAGACGGAGCTGCATCCGTGCATGTGGGAACATCTCAGACTCCTGCTTACTATCCTTATGAATACACGTTTGGGCAGTATCCTTATGAGCGATATGGGTAAGTCAGCAGGATGTTTTAACTGCTCATAAATAGTTAAGGTGAAGACATTAATGCTCTGATGCCATCATCATTTACCTGTCTGCAGCACATTTATAGTCAGCATCATAACTCTGATCTGACATTTACACTATTTTACAAACATGGAGTGTGTCTGCCTCCCCCGGTCCTTCCTTTTGGTACGAGCTAACTCTTGATTATCGCCGTGTGGCTCAGTTACTCCTGCTCAGACGGCGCTTCCCGCCGTAAAAACGCCACTCGGGAGACCACCAGCACGCTGAAGGCTTGGCTGCAGGAGCACCAGAAGAACCCCTACCCAACCAAGGGAGAGAAGATCATGCTCGCCATCATCACCAGAATGACGCTTACACAAGTGAGTTCTTTAAAATATTTGAATTCAGGTTTAGCTGCACGCCAATCTGATTCTTGCCTTTTCTTCAGTGCTTCACATATTTCACTTTAGTACATTTTCCCCCTTTGTGTGAGTTTAAGCTCCGTGCTGTTGCCTTCCTCCTCTAGGTGTCCACGTGGTTTGCGAATGCACGCAGGAGATTGAAAAAGGAGAACAAGGTGACGTGGTCACCGCGGGCTTGTAAAAGCTCCGATGACCGAGGCTGTGAAGATGACAGCGATGAAGCTGAGAAGCAACTTAAAAGTGACAAGGAGCTCCCTGGTAAGCTGGGCCTTAATGCACCTGTCAGCACATTCTGCCTGTTTCACGGTTTCCAGGCTCTGAGCGTCACTGCTGTGCTTTACCTCTGCAGAGCCGCAGTGTGCAGACCTACAGAGTGATCTTGAGGACTTCGACCTGCTGGAGTCAGATGCTTCCGACTGCGATCCGAAGCCACAGTTTCTACCTGAGGACAATGAAGCAAACCCCAACACAGAGCTCCCACATGTGCATCTCGCACACAACCCAGACCCACTGCGTAGAAAAGAGAGACTGTCCCCCAACTGCCCCAAACTCACTGCGGCCCAACACCAGAACAGCTCCTTCTACCTGAATGCAGACCTTCAAAGCACAGACGCCAAGCCCAAAATCTGGTCCATCGCTCACACTGCTGTGCCTCTGGATGCCAGCTTGCAGTCAGAGTACCCACCGTGTATGCTGTCATCAGCCGGGTCGTCCTCCCCCGGGTATCCCACTAACATGGCCCTCACCAAGACCGAAAGGCAGCAGGAGTCTCCAGTGGCCACACTCAGAGAATGGGTGGACGGCGTTTTCCACGGCCCTCCGTTCCAACAGCTCAAACCGGCCGAGGTGTGGAAAGGCCTGAATGAAGCTGCCATAGACAACAGAACACCCGGACAGGCCTTTGAAACCGGTCGGTCTGCAGCAGCTTTGTAGGCCACCAACACGCCACGAGTGGGAGACACGATCAGCTGACCGTTCACTAAGAGCCCCCCAATTACCTGTTGAGGTTTTCATTGTACTTTACGGCAGGATCATCGTTTGTAGACCACCACTGCAGAGAGATGCTAAGTTTAACGGCAGCATCATCAGCAGCTGATGATCCAGGCTGAAGCATGCTAACAGTCACAGTTTCATGCCTGGTTACGCTGCTCTTCATGTGCTTTTGGGGCCCTGCAAAGGCTTTAGAAAAGACACACACACACACACACACACTCTTTGTATACACAGACCTGCTTTACTAAATAGCCATGATCACTGCTTCAGCTAATCCACAGCCCGGCAGCCTGCTGTGCTCAGTCACAGTTGCTAAGCTGTGATTGCAGAATTATTTGATTGAAGGGATGTGGTGAGCGGTCAGCTATCGGTGTACGAGCCTGCCGTGGCAGGTTGGTAGCCCCCTGCTCTCCAACTTACAGACTCTTGTGGACTTCATCAGCGAGCAGCTGTCACTGCACACTTCCCTGCTCCAAGGCTGTATGGTTCACACACATCAAAAGTATACAGTGTTGTACACTTGCACTATCGCTTGCACATGCACCGAGTCACAGAAATAAAAGTGTGTTCCTTAGCATGGCAAAGCTCTCTGACTGTGCCTTTACATTAGCGCCCGCTGGCTGCAAACAATAGGAGAATAGCTGATATAAATCCTGTGCAGGGAAAGGGAAAAATACCTTAGTAGCTTTGGACGTGTGTGTGTGTGTGTGTGTGTTTTGAGGGAATGAAAGGGCCAATGTGAGTGGTATTCAGCCGTGACTAATGGAAACACACAGAGGAGGGTGCTGCTAAATTGTTAAATCGATGCCACTTCCACCTCGGCTCCAGATATAGCTGCAATCAGCGATGCGTCCCTTTTCATTAGGCGGCTTTTGACTTTGTCAACCTGGGACTGCAAGAAAATCCACCACAAGCAAAATGCTTCATAAAAGCTCTTAAGTAATTTTTAACTGAGTGTCACGTCTTTATCCCCTCGGGTGATTTCTGTTTCATACTGGCAATAAATAGAAAGACTGCTGGAATAAACAGGAATCATTAGACCTAAATACGTTTAAAAGAAAACCGTTTCATTAAACGTAAATTATTAAAGGAGCCTTCACCAATTTCACAAATAAAGCTCAAGCAGAAATGGTGAGAAGTTATTTCTTTTTCCTCACCCCTCCCACTTCCTTCTGCTTCTCCTGTTTTCGATTTCGGAGCAGTGATAAAGTATTTATCAGAACAGAGGAGGGATCTGCCTGGGCTTTGTATGGAATTAACCATTTCAGATTAAATAATTTAGGATGAATTCAACCGAGAATTTCATTCTGTTTCTGCTTCATAAATAAGTAAGATTTAAGATGATAAATAATGACATCTGACTTTTTATTTCTGGAAACTTGTCTTTCTCCCACTTGCCCGTGGATGGGATCTTATTTTGGCGGGCTGCAGATCTATCTTTTATATTTTCGTTCAAATTTTTACATTTTCGATCGAAATTTAATGAACTAGAATCGATACAATTTTGTTTGCAGTTTAAAAGTCTTGAGGTAGATTTGAGTTCCAAGAAGAAGCGTCGTGTTCTGACGGATGTGGAGCGGCAGTCAGATAACGGGCTCAGTGCTAAGTGGGCAAAGAGATAGAAGGATATAGCTGCTCTCACCCTCAGCTGTTTCAGACACAACCCTGTTCTCGGTGCAGAGCATAGGGGTTTCTGCAGAGGTCTACTCTGCACTTTCATCTTATCAAGTTGTGCCAAACCGACTCAGCTTTGGTTAGACGAAGGTCCGTGTTTCCTGTCCATTGTTGTTCCGAGTTCAGTCCATTGGGAATTCTTTTTTTAATACAGTATTTATACCGCTGGTTTTTATTAGATCATTTTAGAAATAATGGGAAATGCAAACGAGCAAAAACACATTTTCTGTCCTTAAAGAGGCAGCAGAAAGAAGCCGTGACTGTAGAAGGCAAAAGGTTCTTACTTACACATTCGGCCATTGTGCAACTTTAGGATTCACTCGACGCTGAAGCCACCAGGAACTGGTCGTTGTTCCTCAGCGGAGAACCAGAATCGAAGGTTATAGCAGGAAAAGTAATCAAAGAGCTGGAAAACATTTCAAATAGTGTTGGAAACCGTCTGTTGATGACATCAGCATCGGCTGTGAAGAAGAAAAATGTGGTGCCACCTTACTTTGGTTTAACCTTTATAAATCTTTGGTTCCGTCTGCCTTCTTTCCTTTTAATGTTTTATTCTAATTTCAATCACTTTGTAAGCACATCTGGAGGAGACAGCAGCACTGGGGGGCTAGCCGAAGTTAGCTTGGTTAGCAAGGTAATATTGTAATAGTACCTTGCTAACCAAGCTTGCTAACCAGGCTAATTTAGCTAGCAAAAAACAGGGTTAAAACAAATGAGAAACTGAAGAACAAATGACTGAATACTGAAGAAATGGTACACAACTGTCACTCAGACACAATCACAACTAATAACATTTAACTTTAAGCCTTAATATGATAAAATCAGTGAATTGTCTGTAAAACATGAATGTAGCACCTTTCTACTTGAGCACTTAAAGCGTTTTCTAAGGCGAGTTCCAGTCATCCACCGCTCGTATGAGCCGTTTGCCAAACACTTTGAGACATTACTCGGCGTTCAGCATCTAAGGAGACCAGAGCAGTCGCAGTGATCACAGATGGACCGCTCTCCTTTCTGAGCAGCATCTGCACAACACCTCATACTACTTTTAAAGGTCTGAAACTGAAGCCTCGCTGGCTGAAGAGTGATGCACTTTCAGTTCGACCTCTTTCTTGTCACTTTCATGTGTGTGTGTGTGTGTGTGTGTGTGTGTGCAAACAAGATGGCGACAGAGAAAACACTCATCTCAGCGCTTCAGAACGGATGTAAAGGAACGTTTTATAATGTATGTGTCCACATTCAGGGCTGCATCTTCGGTCACAAAACTGGACGGTTTAGCTTTCATATCTGCCACCTTCCTGTCACCTAGCAACCGTGACCGCAAAGCAGCCCGAACTTTGCTCTCTTTTAGTTTATTTAATGTCAGTTTTAATGTCGAATAAGCTGTTAAAGATGATTCATTTCCAGTTATCCTGACACCACTCCAGTGAGAGACTCACGTTCAGTTAAACCATCCACTTATGAAACTTTAATCTCAGCCAATTGTTACAGGCACTGCCTTTGCCTTTGGGAGAATAGCCTGATGGGTAATGTATGTGTGTTTTGGGTGAGTGAATGGGTCCCCCCCCTTCTCTCTGGCCCCGGTGTGTGTGTGAGAAGTGCG
>VOQJ01013096.1:0-12832 GCA_015052665.1 Apistogramma diplotaenia
CCCTGTCTTCACACCTCCCACATGGGTTTAATGTGTTGAATTGTCCCCCACACAGCTATTCTCATATACACACAGAGACACACGAGAAACACAGAGACCCACAAACACACACACACACACACACACACACACACACACATATATTTATATATATATATATATATATATGAAGACCACATCAGCCTGGGGCTCCCCTTTTGTCTGCCTCTGCGCTAAAGGTGTGATCGTTGCTTGCACTACTGAGGAGGTGGGGGGACATTCTTTCACCAGGGGTGGAAGGTATGAGTCCAGTGTTCTCCTCTGTCATGTCGTTTCACTTTTAATCGAACAGTAGCCCTGATCGGGGATCCCCTTGATGGATTTGCCAGAACTGTCTTGGAAAGTTACTGTTTGGGTTTTGACATCCAGGTTTACTCTCCACTTCATACGCTGATTAAGTTACATGGTGCACTGCTGGGCAGAATTTGTTCCCTTCATATGCACAGAGGCTATTTATCCTGTTTAAAGTCTTTATGCTGGCCTAACCATCTGCATGCTCCAAATAAATGTATGAATACAGCACGCATGGTATCAAACTTTGCATCTAAATCTCAGCAAAGATAAGAAGTAATATCAAAGAATGTCAACTTATTTATGTCTTATGTAGCTCATCAGCACGGTGCATGCCTTCCCAGAGTGCGTACTGAATTAAATCACCAAAAATTTGCAAACTAAGTCAGAAACACTGCTTTTTTTTTAACTGTTGCAAGATAACGGTTACCCAGCTCCTCCATTCTCTCTACCACTATTCATTGAAAACAATGCACGCGAAGGAAAGAGGAGCTGAAAGTCTGAATTTTCTTGGGGCTCCACTCGCTCAGCAGACACCAGATTTTTGAAGCGAAGTCTGGACCATTAACACTGGGTATGGGTCCAGCCTGTCTCGGCTGGTCTGTTCTATCAAGGTCTACAACCGTCAGATGAACCTCGAAACAAGCGCTCCCCGTCAGACAGAATGTTTGGTCCATGTGTCTAGACCTCCACCATATCTGACCCGCCAGCACAGAAGGACATGCAAACACTCGACAGACGATCATAAGGAACAAATACAGGCAGGCTCCTTCCCACCACCATGTGACTTGGATATTCATGCTCACTGCTGTTCGTAATTTCTTATCATTGACACCCACCCCTCCACATCCACATATACACTTGTCAAATATGACACCTCTACCCACAAGAAATAGACCAGGTTCTCAGTCCTTTTCTAGAATACCTGACTTTTCTGTCCCCAGCTTTTCTTTTTTTTTTGTATTGTTTGGTTTTGTTTGTTTTTTCCAGAAACTACACCTTTCTAAAATGTAAAAGACACCAACCCTGGTCTTCAGTTCAAAGACAGGAGGGGCTTTTGCTTTTGTACTTCGTGTGTCTCTCCCCTGTTTTCCAGTAAGAGAAGGAGACCAGACCGTGGACCACTTCCATGCTATGTGGGAGTCCCTGCTGTTTCAGTGGCTGCCAGGCAGGCAGCCTTTTCCCTCTCTCTTTGGAGCATTTGGCTCCATAACCACAGGAGCCCATCTGATGTGGTCCCCCCATCTGACTAGCAGCTCTCTTCCCCAGGCCCAGACGGCTGCAGGGACAGAGCAGACGAACAGGGCCGCAGATTGTTGTAGACCATTTACATGTAAATACAGAGACCAGGCCTGGGTCTGGGTTCAATATTGAAGGTGTCCGCTGCACTGAGGTCCCTCTGTGTGTGCATATATGAGCGTGTGTGCATACACGCCGGCGAGTGTATATGATTGTGTGTGAGCATGCACGCTTGTGTGTTTTCATGTATGTGCATGGCATGATCCAGTACATCTAAATTATACAGCTGCCAAATTGCTGCAAATGTTTTAATACAAAACCATTCTGTGGTCCGTAATTATATCTAATGGCTGCTGGATGCTTTTCTCCAGAGCAGAAATACGAGCCTTTTCACTGAATAATTTGGCAATTTATCAGTTATTTTTTGTAGACGATAAAGGAATAGACCTTTTTTGAAAATAATCTGAATATTGACTTAATTGTTTTCTGTATTGATAAAAATTATACCTTAAAGACTGCTAGAGTTACATTTTCTTTAGCTCAAAAAACAAAAAGCAGGCTCAGAGGGCCTTTGAGCACCGTGGATGTAGCCCTTAACCCCAAGAGAAGACCGAAGATGCCACGGCTACATCCCCGTTTCACTGGGGGGGTCAACCTTAAACCATTATTCATGTCTCCATAACCTCCCCCATACTAGCATATGCCTCCGGTTGGTAGACAGTAAGTCAGTTAGGGCTTTCCTCTGTCGCTCTAGAAGCTTTCATACCGGGAGAGAGAAGTGTTAAAACTCTTCTCACTTCTGACTCACTGATTTAACCACATTGAGGCAGGAACAGCAGCAGAATACTCCTGTGGTGTAAATCTGTTTGTGTTCCCTGTCCAAAAAAATAAATAAATAAAAAAAATAGCACGATGAGAAAAAAAAAATACAGAGCCGTCCTGAAATGCAGTTTCTGAGTCAGGGTTAGGAATGTGATAAAAGCCCGGCTTGTTTGGCAGTAATAGTGCTATGGGAAAGGACAGAGTACCAGGGGGTGAGCGGGGTAGAGTTGCTGCGTCTTGGTGGCCGTGGCTGGTTGGTTGATGAAGCTTGTGTGTGGGACAGTTTTCCCCTCCCTCGGTCAGGAGAGCATGTCTATCAGAGATGGTGTGTTATCGTGGATGCTTAATGCCGAGTCGATACAACTCCACCACCCTCCCTTACACCTCACGTTCCAGGGAACGCATATATCCAGTCTACGCTGTCAAACTTTTAGCACCTGCTATTTGCTTTGGGTCCCTTATGTCAATTCCTCTAGTGTTTCAGGAGGATGGGCTCCAAGAAGTGGGTCAACAAAGGTTGATGTTAAAATGGGGGCTGAGGGTGAGACTAGGGCCAGTGGACTGCCATCCACTTTTTGGTGTTGTTGGCTGCATGTCCTGCCAAGGATGACGCAGTGAGTGAAAGTAAAAAGGCTGGATGTGTCAGATTCACTTCAGTGATTCATAGTAAACTCAGTGTCGCAGGTAATTACTTTAGTGGCAATAGAGAAAACTCCAAATATGAAAGAAATACAGACATATGTCCTGTAAAGAAAAGAACAACAACATCTGGAGAACATACAACACTTTGACTGCTTGTGGCTGCTTTAGAAGTGCTACAAAAACAATAGGGCTAATTTATTTGAGAGAGAAGATAAAAAGTCAGATATGCTCACACAGATACCTTAAAACTCGCCCTGCCTCCATAATTGTACCTGCTGCATTTCCCACAGGCCCTGAGTGACACTTCCTATAATGCAGTAATCCAAAAATCATGTTATCATGCCTTGGGGAATCATATACAGCAGAGAGGCTTCAATCCTATTTCCCTGAATATAACTGGTACACCTTATTTTTCTAAGATTTGTCTTAACACAGTGGATTATCATTGCCCCCTGAAAACCTGCACATCACAAAGGTATCGGGCTCTCATCTCCCTAGATACATTTCTGCAGTAATCCACCGCTCCTGCTGCGGGACGGGCGCACGCAAACATGCGCGCATGCATGCATGCAGCACGCTGACATCGAGACTTATCTGCGGAGATGACGCAAAAGTGGCATCCGATGCTTATCAATCTATTTTAATGCATTTTCAGAAATTCAGACATGCTGCATACAACGACTGGAGTCCCGTGGGTGACCGGTTACAGCTGGAGAAAATTCTCATTTCACGATAATTTGTTCTGCTGGAATGACATCAAACATGAATGTATTTTACATATTCAATCTAAGGTTCTTCGTGTACACACAAAAATGTGAAGCTCAACATATGTTTGAAGGGAAGACTTTGTGCAGTTTGAATGTTGACAAAAAATGGCATAGGCAACAAAATAAGGAAGAGTCATTGATGAAAGCAATATGTGCCCAAATGGAAATTCATGAAGCTGTCACCTTTGCATCTTTGAAGACAGCAGCATGTCTGTAACATAAGCTGTCCCTGTGTAAAGACTACCGCGTTGATTAAATGTTTGCAATCCCTGCACGCTGGAAAATATACTGGAGGACATCTTTGATAAACTTGTGAAATAAATTCTTTCCAATAAAAATGTTCTTGAGGATGATGATTTGCGGAGGAGCGCAGCGCTGGCGTGGTGCACATTGCAGTCGGTTCTTTTCCCAGCACCCCTCCCTCCAGGGGTCTCAGTAGCGAGGATCTCTAATGAGACTTGCGTTATTAATCCTTGCAATGGGGTACATGAATTCACTCCTGAGCAAAGGCTTCAGCAGCCACCTTAGCCCATAAAACCTGGAATGTATCCCTTTCATGTGCTCTGTTGATGATCTACTCTGACAACAATATGGCAAAACTTCCCTTCCCCTGTCGCGCGGGCCATGGCCTGGGGCCAAAGAGGGTCATCTCAGACACACTTGGATTTTTATAGGTGGTCAAGAAACATGCTGACAGGTCACAAGCGGGAGCTCCTTTATGAGTAGGATCTACACATCCACCTCATTTGGCATTAGTTTATTTATAGGTGGCCTATAAATCACGTTTATTTTGTTTTCTAGTTTTCAAATGGCAACCGCGTCTCTGGGGTCACGTAGGAAAACCAAAACGCTTCAGAGAGGAGCCATTAAAACAATAACATCGCGGCTGTTTCACCAGGATTTTCTCACAATGGGCTTGTAATCATCTGTGAAATAAAGCTGTAAAGCACAATGGTCGGCTGTGAAGGAATTAATACAAAGGAAATTTGACATATTTTAGGGACAGATTGTAAAGGATCGAGAGTCCAGGCTTGTGCAGGTGCCATGAAAACAAAATCTCATGCTAAATCAGTATTACCTTTAACAACAGTAATCAGTAATTTGCTGACTATAGGCCCCTTTAAGCTGTGGCACGGCTGTAACGATGAGGTGCTGACAGCTCAGCTGTAAAATGCTGGACTACATTTCAAATACAAAAGCAGCTTCATCTGAACCAGAACTCTCCGACTTAATGATCCTCGTAACGCATCCCACTGTATTCACTTAAACCCTGTGGAAATCACATAACGGACCATTATGTTAACATGAAATTAATGACTTACAGTAAGCACATTTCTCAAACCCCCAAAATATTCACTGGCATCTTTTTTACAGGTTTCCCAGAGGTATTTTATTTGTTGCAGAGAGCGTCAGAAAGGAGGGTGAAAATCAGGAGTTGCTTATGCTGATAAGTGAGATTCTCTGTTGGGAAACAGGTCAGAATAAATAATAAAAAATTGCGTTCAACATCATTCATCGTTTGAGAAATGTTTGATCTCAGTTGTCAATTTTTTTTTATACTTATTTATTTATATTTCTGGTGTTTCTACCTCTGTTCGGTAGTCCAGGAAGGCTCTCAATCTTGATTGACAGATTGTGTGCTGTATGCATGTAGCTCCGGTCCCCTGATGGCCCAGTAGCCAGCTTTACTGTCCCATTTATGACACGAGCCAATCTGCCTCCAGCCGAGATTCTCCCTCAGCTTTTCACAGATTTGTATCCCCATTTTCCCCAAATTCATCTCACCCCATACTCCCCCTCCAGCTTTCTTTAAGACTCACACATGCACAAACTGCCGGCACACAAGCAGAAATGCGCCCCCACACACACACACACACACACAGAGGGAGAGAGACAGATGCAAACACTGAGCTGATTTAAAGTAAGAAACAAGTGGATGTAAAGTGAGAAAATCTGGAGAATCTGAGAGCTAACGGCCTGCACATCAATCTGTGTTATTCTACTTTAATATGAGGAGTCATGTAGGAGTCATCTGCCCAGTGTTCGGATCAGTCACTAGAGAGCGCTGTCCCCGTGACACTGCTGAGATGCCCGTTTATCATTAAGCCTGGTACAAAGTAGCGCTTGTTTTTGCGACACGTTTCTTCGATTATTTCTGGTTTCGGGAGCTTATCGCGTCTCTCACTCGCTGTTTCAGTGCGTGCCCGCGCGTCTGACAGACTCGCAATATTCAGTCACTTTATATCTGAAAACTAACTTTCGCTTTTCACGTGTTTCCTTTTATTTATCACCAAACGAGCGCAGTTTTGTCGCTTTCATTTGGTTGGTTTCGTCTCTGTATGTATTTTTGAAGGCGCGCGTGCGTATTTTTTGCAGTGTTAGTGTTAGATTTCCATTTGGGCATTCCCTGCTCGAACCGGAGGTTATTGGAGTTAGGAGAGATTTATCACCATTTAAACACTGCTTCATCTGCTCTGAACTCTAACAACAGATGTACGAAAAAAAAAAAGAACCCATTTTTGTTTGCTTTAATAACACGCATCGTGTCACTATGAATGTGCATTATAATATCCCAAAATCACAGAAACCTAATTCGAGCAATTTCGTGTTTTTTTTATTGCAGGTAGATGACTCTAAATGCTTATTGCTGTGTTTCATAATTTCCTATTTAGAAAGCTGTTTTAATGCATTAAATAAAGTAGGCCTTGCTGTAGTTTCATGCATCCTGTGACTCAACAGCTGAACTCGATTTTTAAACATAACCTGCTGCAGTCCATGAAAAAAAAAGAACAAAAATAGGAACGAATTTAAACAATGTTTTTGTAGGGTTTTTTTTTTAAAAAAAGGCTTGTGCTACAGCAGCAACATTTTATACGTCACATAATCTAATAAAAAGATGCTTGTCCGCAATAAATGTTCACTGATATTACTCGAAGTATTTTAGTAGCCGTTTTGTTTTATTGTTTTGATATTCAGTCGGTTTTGACAGTTGATTTTTTTTCCTAAACTGACGCCAGCTGAAGACGCACCGAGTGAAGAGGCGCAGGAGTCTAATTATAAGAAATATGATGCACAAGTGATTTTTCTTTTCTTTTTCATTTATGCAGGTTTTTTTGTTTTGTTTTTTTGCATGGCTGTCGATCGTAGATAAGTGCAAATGAAAATAGCATGACATGATATATCTGAATATGTATTCTGCTATTGTGCTGATCGCTGATGGCGCAGAGCCGAGGCTGATTAGAGGCGATTGTCAGCGAGTGACTGGAAGTGCAAAACTTGTGAAATGCCACCAAATGCTGTCACTGCTTTCGTGTTTGCAAAGAAATGATACTTGTTTTATTCTTCCTGTTCAGCTTCATTTGTACAGCAAACAATATGCTTTGTGCAGGGATGTTTACGTTTTTGTTTCTTTTTTAGTTTTTGCTTCTTTTCTTCTTTTTTAAAATGCATGAAATTACACGAAACTGCGTGAAGTTATCGCCCTGTAAGTCACATCTACTGCCGCAAGGGATAAAAGACAAATAAATAAATAAATAAAATAAACTTTCTCCTGGTATTATTCCTACCACAGACTTTCCTTTCTAATTGAATTAGAGTAGAGCAGCTATTGGCTATGAAGAGGGCTGGTGCCCCCTCATGCTTCTCCAAAAGCTCCTCCCCCTAACGCTGACAGGAGAGGTTCAGCGGCTCTTATAAGAACTACGTCTTATAAGAGCCGCTGAACATCCCCTGCCCGAGCAATAATCTGATCTGAAAATCTGTAGGTTCGGAGAGGGTTCAACCTCCCGTCATTCGTAAGGGAGGGAGGCTGCAGAGACAGAGACAACCAGGGCGCCTGTGGCACCTCCTTGGCTGAGATTCACCCTGGACTCTTGAAATTCTTATTTATTGCAAGATCTGAAAACAATGCAGTTAGAGAACATCCTTCCCAGCGCTAATATCAACTTACCCAAGACCTTTTACAATCTGTCCTCGTCGGACAGCGCCAACAACAGCCCCAGGCCATCGTCGCAGCTTGAGTATCAAGAAGTAGACCGGACGGAATCAGAGTCCAGCAACGCTCCCAAGAAATATCTGAGCGGGGTGGGAAACGGGATGCTTGGCGAGGGAGAGGGGGACACTTTCACTAAAGCCGGGCCCGATGGGAGAAAGGGCTCCCCGGTGCTGACTGAGGACGATTTGACGAACGGTCGGCGGTACAACATAGATGAACTTGGCTCTGACAGATACTTCATCTCGTCGTCCCAGGCGAGTTCAGACATGGCGAGTCCCTGTTCACTCTTTCCTTATGCAGGACAGACCGGGTCAGTCTACACCGGCTCAAGCACTTCCAGGTATCCGGCTTCACTACATTACGGATCCGTCCTGCCGCCAACAGGCTTCTCCTCTTCCTCCGTGTGTACCGGTCGGAGCCAGTTCAGCAGCGGAGGGTACCAGTTCAGTCAGGGTCCCGGCTGCTTGTACCCCTCCTATCCCGGGACGGGGACTGGTATTGGCTCCATGTCTCTGCCGGGGTCTGCCGCCGGAGCCAGAGCGCAGGTCTATCTGTGCAACCGACCTCTGTGGTTGAAATTCCACCGGCACCAGACCGAGATGATCATCACCAAACAGGGCAGGTGAGCAGATGCTGGTTTAAAAGGCCGGATTTAAAAATACAGTAGACCGAGCATTAAAGTCATATTTACTTTTATTTAATTCCTTTTTATTTTATACTTTTTAAGCAGGAGCAACATTTTATTTGTCCGGGGGTGGCAGGGTTTCAGTTTTCGTTTTTTCTGGGTAGTTTTAATGCGCAAGTACACAACAGGGTAATCAGGACGCTAGTACAATTATTCAATTTAAATGAAGAAAAATGAGTACGATTAAATAATTCTGGCAAACTCAGCACTCGAGGACCGTCATCGCTAAAGTTTCGCTTTATAAATCTTGTTTCTTTTGCAAGTGAAACTAATGAATCGTTCTTGTTTTTGTATAATTTTTTCCAGACGGATGTTCCCGTTCCTCAGTTTCAACATAACTGGACTCAACCTCACGGCGCATTACAATGTCTTTGTGGAAATTGTTTTGGCTGACCCGAATCACTGGCGCTTTCAGGGAGGAAAGTGGGTCACTTGTGGAAAAGCAGACAATAATATGCAAGGTAAGAAACGCAATGAGCACAATTTCACAAGTGCTAAATTTGCATTTTGTGTTCATGAATTTATATATATACATAAATATAAATGCCGAAAAATAAATGACAGCGCTTCTTTAGAAGCAAGAGATGCTGTGTCCGGTGACAAGAGCTTTCTGTCTGAAAAACACATTTAAAGATGTTTTAATTAAAAAAAATAAATAAATAAAAATAACACAAGCAAACAAACCAAAAACGATCGTTTTTCTTCGGTTTTTGTCGGACTTATTGTTTTTAAGGTGGTATCGATTTCAAGCATTTTAATGCTGCATTATAGCCTCTTTAGCGCAGTTTAATTTAAAAGCCCACGTCCTTGATGTGAGGCTATAAGGTGTTAAATTACTTGTTTAATGTGGCTTTTAAATAAGCGCCACATTTAACAGTTAGCCTACAACTTTAAATATATAGTAAAATATAATGTTTTTATTTTAAATGTAAGTTTTTATAGAGAAATAAGATATGCAAGTTTCAAATATGGTTAAATTAAATAGGGAGGGATCCTTAAGATCATCCTCATCATCTAAACAACTATCAGCAAATGTTTTATTTAATGTTTGAAATTAAAAATTGCATGTATATTTATAATATTTGTTTATTATTTTAATAATATTTTCTGAACCTTGATTTTATTATGATCAAGGCCTAAAAAGTTTAGGTGGATATTTGCTCCTAAAAACGCTATTTTAAAAAAAGCAAGAAATGATTTATGTTCTCAGTTAAATAACAGAGTTTACACAGATCTATGATCATACATGTTCAATTTGTCATAATAATCTATTGAATATTTTAATTTTAGGTAACAAGGTGTATGTTCATCCTGAATCTCCAAATACCGGTGCTCACTGGATGAGGCAAGAAATCTCTTTTAGCAAGTTGAAACTGACCAACAATAAAGGAGCCAACAACAACAACACACAGGTTAGAAATTATATATGGTTGAATTTGTATTTTGTGAACTAGATGAGTGTGTCCCATCTGCACATTTTATTTATTTTTTGCTAAATATTTAAATGCAATTGCTTGGATATGAGGAATTTCCAGTATCTTTGCAGTTTTTGAATAATATTTCTGAACAAGTTCCACTGAATCAAGAACACTTGCTGCTGCTGTTGTGCTTATTGACATGCAGAGCATTGCATTTACCAACCACCTCTCGTTCTCAGATGATAGTCCTGCAGTCACTTCATAAATACCAGCCGCGGTTGCACATTGTGGAGGTGACAGAAGATGGAGTGGAAGACATGAGCAACGAGGCCAGGACTCAAACCTTTACCTTCCCAGAAAACCAGTTTATAGCTGTCACAGCTTATCAGAACACAGATGTAAGCACATGATTAACCTTTTTTTCCTTTGCTTTAAATACAACTGATTAAATTTTATGTTTTAAAAAGCTTAAACATGATTATTGTTCTTTAGTCGTGTAATGTACCTGTTTACCTACAGATGCATATTATTTATACAATATTTCTTTTTTGTTTCAGATTACTCAACTGAAAATAGACCACAACCCATTTGCAAAAGGCTTCCGGGACAACTATGACTCGTACGTTTTGTATCTAAAGCTGTGTGGCTTTTGGTTTTGTCTCTGTCGTATGCTTGTTTGTTGGTTCCAAACCACGACCAGTCTACAGCAGTTAATTTTTGTATGTGTGTGTTTTTTAATTTCCTGAACAGGATGTACACAGCCCCAGAGAGTGACAGGCTGACTCCATCTCCTACAGACTCGCCTCGCTCTACCCAGATCGTGCCCGGAGCCCGCTATGCCATGCAGCCTTTCTTTCAGGACCAGTTTGTCAACAACCTGCCTCAGAACCGATTCTACCCCGGTGAACGGGCCGTTCCCCAAACCAACAGCCTTCTCTCCCCACAGAGTGAGGATGCCAGTGCAGCTGCCTCTGCCCAGCGCTGGTTTGTCCCCCCAGTTCAGCAGCCAGGCTCCAACAAGTTGGATCTGTCATACGAGAATGATTATTCCACAAGTAGCCTGCTGTCGTATGGCATTAAGCCCCTGTCCCTGCAGACATCCCATGCTCTCAGCTACTACCCAGACTCAGCCTTTGCTTCCATGGCTGCAGGCTGGGGAACCAGAAGCTCTTACCAGCGCAAAATGACCACAGGCCTGCCCTGGTCCCCTCGTCCAAGCCCCCCAGCCTTCCCGGAGGACCAGCTGGGGGCAACTAAAGAAAAGCTGCCTGAGGAGAACGCACCACCCACCTCAACCTGGATTGAAACGTCCCACTCACTGAAATCGGTGGACTCTGCTGATTCTGGTGTGTACTCCATGGTGTGCAAGAGGCGCAGGATGTCCCCGGGGGGCTCAAGCACAGAGAACTCCCCAACCATCAAGTGTGAGGACTTGACTACGGAGGAGTACAACAAGGACAACCCAAAAGGCATGGGTTATTATGCATTCTACACAAGCCCCTAAGACTCTATTTATTTAAGTTAAAATAATTCTTTTGTTTTTATTGAGTGATCTCCATTCCTTGTTAATGTCTTTTTTCTCTTTTCTCTAAAGGTGCCAAAGCTTAGTGTTCCCCCAAGCAAGCTGCACAAGGTTTTTTTCCCAGGCCAGCCCCTCCCACATACCTGAGCAGAAACATGCATAGTGATTGTTGTTTTGTTTATTTGTTTTATTTTTTTGTTTGTTTTTTGGGGTTTTTTGAAAGAAGCATGTACCAATTAATTCCTTTATTTTTGCAAAAAAAAATTTTTTTTGGACAGATGTGATTCCCCCACCCCCCACCCCAGCTCCCCCCCACACCCGCATATTTAAGTCATTTTTGTTGTACAGTATTTGTGCACTTTAGAATGTGATGTATCTTGTACAAATTGTCTTCATGGAGGTGTTATTAAATGGATAATAAAACGGCTTTTCATGAAGCGTTGTCCAAACGTCTGAGTATATTTTATTTACAGTAAAGAGAGGTCAGTAGTGGCTCCGAGCCGCTGACCAACTGCAGATTCAAGTGTATACATGCTTTTTAAAATATGAAACAAGCTCCCGCAGGAGCTGGCATTACTGCATTTGACACATTGTAGTTTAATGTAAAGTCTCACTTTCTCGTTTAGTTCAAATCTGCTGCGTTTTACAGCTTCTGATGGAGGCCAGAAATTCTGGCCTTCACAATTAAGCATCTTGAATTATCATACCCACAAGTTGGCTTTCCAGCAAGTAATACAGTATATAGAATTCACCCTGCATATGAACAATGTGCTTCTCTCACACTGAGCGGGAGACACTGAACTACAATTTAGTCTTATTTTGTGCTCGTTGAGATTGATGTGCGATGTTTTAATCAATTAATGATATGAATGCAGCACACAATGAATAGTGTTTACAACAGTACTTTTCATATTGCAGTTAATTAAAATCTGGCTGCCATAAACCTACCCATACCACTAATAAACTGTATTTAGTCTGATTTATTAATATTATCTATTCTAATTACATAGACAGACACCTGTAATCAAATAGGAATAAGCAGAGGAAACAGCAGTCAGTGCTAATGCCACGGGATGACATGCAGAGTGGAAGTTGTTTTAAGGCCGCAGTAATGCATTTTCATGTGTCTTACACCTGCAAATGGAAAGCATAAAGTCTCAGAATCCACAGCGTGTGTGCGCTAAAAAACGCTGAGCCATCCTTTTCATGCTTAAAATAAGTGTTACAAGGTAACACTGCGGCTCACAATTCAAGTGAGCAAAGTGTGATTTAGATATAAGATTTGCAAGTTTTACATGACTTGATTCACAACATAGACTCAATTAGGTGACACACACACACAAGCATACAAAGCAGGGAGTACTACCATTTCCACTGTTGTTGCCATGGTGTTTTCACACATTTTAGCATTTT
>VOQJ01013096.1:13363-52320 GCA_015052665.1 Apistogramma diplotaenia
GGGGGAGGGGGGGGGGGGGGGGGGGGGGGGGGGGGGGGGGGGGGGGGGGGGGGGGGGGGGGGGGGGGTCTTGGACCTGGAGAATAAAAATGTTTGCACTCGTGAGTTTCGGCAAATTGTATTTCAGAGCATCTGATGATGTTTTTCTTCTCTTTTTCACGTTGTCTTGACCTCCGTTCATCAGTTGTTGCGATGTGGAGAATAGCTGTCAAGATTAGGGACGTATGACCACAGTTTCCACACTCGCTCCAAAGGATAGCTGCAGAGCTGTGAGAACAACCGATACACTGGCAGTCAAAGAGGACGGCAGTGCGTTCGTTACTCAGTGGAAGCAGCAGTTAATACAACCGCTGCATTCCCCTTGTATAGGAGCCCCCGAGTAACATGTTGTGCTAAGTTTAGTATTTTGCTGACATAAATTTAGTGAAAAAAAGGGACCTTTAACTAATAAAAAAGAGCTATTCAGTCCTGCACAAATACTTTAGACACTGAAACTAAAGTGCAGGAAAAAAAAAGACATCTTTCCTGTTGCTGAAGATTGTTTTTCATGACACCAGTTGGGTGTCTGGGGTCATATTACAGATTTCAGACATCTTTCTGATGGTGGTGGATGCACTTTTAAGACTTTTGCACTATACTACACACATGTCATGAATATCACACCGCCCTATAGACGAGTGTCTTGTTTGTCAAGATATATTGGCATATTCAGCAGATGCTACTGTATATAATGTCCCAACCACGAAGCAGCTCGATATGCACGCACTCTTAAAATCTACATACTGTATAAACCGTTGTGAAGATTCTTTCATAGTTAGTTTGTTTCACAACTTCATAGGAGGGGATTCTTGAGAGGTCCCCGCAACTCCGAAGAACAACAAGTCGATAGATTGTGTCTTTCTCAGCCATTCAAGCAAGAAGTACAGTAATCAATAGACACCTCTACAGCATGCTTCCAGAAATTCAGCTCATGTTAACTTAGAGATATGCGCATTGGGATGAGGCCTGAACAAGTGACTGTTCTGCTCTACGGTTGTTAACATTGCTAGCTACATTCTCAGAAATCGACTGCGTTTTGTTCAAGTGTCAGTAATAGCGCCTATGGAGGTCCAGTGTCTTTCAGCGAACGTGTAAAACTTAAGTTCCCTTTCTGTTTCTTGTTTGGTGCGTGTGGGTGAGCGGTCGCGTGTCTGTGCCCTTCCCTCAGGCTGTCCTTCGGTGACCATGTTGAGAGTCCATGTAAGAAAGGCCGAGGAGGCCGTGGAGATATTGTACCCAAGGAGGGCTGACATCAAAACACAGATGAAGGCCCGAGGCTGTTTCCTCACCTTCAGTCACACTCTATTACTGCTCTCACTGACTAAATGCAGCCACGGGCAGACGTGTGTCTGGGTCAACGTTTTATATCCGCCCCTTTTAAAAAAGTAACAGTCAGGCATGGCTGAGACAGAAGCAATTTTGATTCCTCTTCACACTATATTTCCTCTTTTGATGTGTTGATAAATGTCACCTCTGTGAAATGATTATCAAGCCACTTAGAATTACTGCAGAATTATTCCTCAGGGACCGTTTGAGTCTCATATGCCCACTCTGTTGTTTTGTGATGCTTTCACTCATGATCTAGTTAATCGCTCTTGTTTTACAAAAGGTTTTTGGTTTAAATATCTTGAGGTTAATGTCATTTGTCTAAGGGCGTCACATCTAGTTCTTATAATTGTTTCTGAAGCGATGCACACAGTTTTCTTTCTGATAACTGCGTGAACACCAAGGCCAGGAAACCCACCCGTATTCCACTGTGCCTCCACTTATCGCCAATGTTGTGATTTCCTGCTTTATGTATATGGACCATATGGTCGTTGTATTATTAAGCAGAGGTCATTGACAGTCTAATGATGCCGACAAAGGCTCTGCTTTTAGCTTTCACCAACACAATGTTTTATTTAGTTCACTGCTTCCTTTTGGACAAGTTCACCAGCACTGGATGTGGGTTTGGGGGGGGGGGGGGTTGACTACAGTATGAATGAAATGCTCACAGGTCTGTTGGAGTGAGACCCTGGTGTGAGATGAATCTCAAGTTAGCAGGGCCACAACTGTTTGCAGAAGAGCGTTGAGTGTTGGCAGAGAGCATGGAGGTGAAAAGAACCGGAGGTGTAGAAGAGCCTCATGTTGGTTCCTCTCAGACGGTGTGTGCAGCACACAGGCGGGGCCTTGGCTCATTGGTGCATGGATAATGCTGGAAAAAGGATCCCGTGGCTAAGCTGCACTTAACAGCACATTGATTTCAAACCCCTGTGTACCCTCTGGAGGGCGGTGGAACGCACCTCGACAGGCCAGACCCCCACCCTTTTCCCCTCTTCCCACCTTCTCTTTCTGATCACCAACACCATTTACCATCTCCACAACCCACCCCTCCCAGCATCTACCCATCCCTGTGTCGATTTGGGTCCGCCGTGCTGGTCACTGGCCTCTACTCCTCCCTCCCCTTGACTGTCCCACAGGAGTTGAGCAGGATTTAGGGGCACTAAAGCTCCCGCAAGACCCTGGTCTTGAGAGCAACTTTTGGGGTAGGGGATGCACATGCAGTTGGGCGGAAAAGATCTGTGGTCAAAATCAATGCATTGGCACTTTGATGGAGCGCTGCAGCACATTTAAGCATTTCACATTCTCTTCCTGTTTCTCCTGGCACCCTCAGAAGGCCTCACCACCGGAGAAAAACAGCATCCACTAAGCCTTCTGGGAAAGAAGGACTCTTAATTTCTACAGTTTTTTGAGGCAAAATACAGTACGACACAGTCAATATTCATTTATTCATTTTGTGGGCTGTGCCTAACATGTGACATTCTTCAACCTGCCACCTCCTGCAGCTCACAGCCAAATGAAATATGTGTGACCTCTGTAAAGATTACACAAGTTCATATATATATATATATATATATGATCAATTTTCAAGAGAAGTCTCCAGTTTTTTCCCCAATGCTACAAGTTTAGCATCCTTTACTCCCCCTTTTCTTTTCTAAAGCTGTGAAAGCAGAAACTTTCTTTCTCATCATCATCATCATCACCACACCTTGTAATCTGCATCTTTTTTTCTGCGAGTCCCAGCACAGGTGGATGCCAGTGTGGTGCTTCTTCCACTTGTCTAACTTCTGACTCATCTCCCAGTTGCATTATACTGATGCATGTTTCAGGAGCAGTACACAGCACACTTTTTTGTGCGCTAATGGGCTCTCAGCATCTTTAAGACTCAGGGTACAATTAAGAGGTGATAGTTTGATCTCCCACCTCGCAGTTCTATTTCTGAGCTGCCGCGTGATTATGCCGGAGGTTGATGGGTGGGTGAGGAATGGGCTCTATTTAAAGGAAAACGCCCATGAACACTTCTGAGAGAACAGACTTCTTAAGCTGTTTGCACCTGTCTGATCGCTCTTCTAAATGCCTTCGATGCCACATCTTTGAAAGACAACCAAATGATTATGTAACAATGCACATGACCGAGGGTGTTCACCAGAATGATGACAAAACTTTTAGTGATCTATTTTTTTCCTCTGTACTGCAAGGGGCTGGAATACGAGCAAAAACGACTTCCTGGGTTGGGTGATTCAAAGTGGATGCAAAAGCCAAGATATTATTATGATCATGTAGTCACACCAGCTTTGCATAAAACATTTCAACTGAGATCCAAAGTGTTTTCTTCCATCTAAAGCTTTCTTTGTGTTCTGTTGAGCATTTTTTGATGGTCTAAAAATTAAGCCAGACAAATATGTAGCATAAATGACAGCACAGGAATTAGACACAAGAGGAAAAAAGTATTATATCTACAGAGTGAATTAGATCTTTATTTCTGGCAGCAAACTGCTGCGGTGTGTGAACAGAAAGAATTGCTTGATACGACATTGCCATCTGCTGGTGACAATGAATAATTACACAGATTATCTCTGATTATAAGGTTAAACAATTGACAAAATTGATAAAATCATATTTAAACCAGCTCATTAATTGATTTTCACTGAACATTAATTCATAAATAACACATTTAATCTGAAGAACATGTTTATTTGATTAAAAATGCAATAATTATTTAAATGTGTAACTGTATTTAATGTACATATATTTTGTCTGTTCAAAGGTTGCCAACCTACTCAAAACTACTCATCCATTAATCCACTTGCTCATTTGCCACTGCACCTAATGCTTGCAATTACAATAATAGACAATAAAGCGCTTAAAACTGAGTTGCGTTATCCCAGCATCCTTTTGTGTCTGCCAGTAGGTCCCAGGATTTCATCCCAGTACCTATTGGCAGTCAGGTTGCTGTTGCCTAGCTTGTAGAGGACTATCACAGACCCACCACCAAGCTGGTCATGCTGAAAGATGTTACAGGCAGGATAATGTTCTCCACAGCTTCTCCAGTCACATATGTTCAGGGTGCACCTGCTCTCACCGGTGAAGCACAGGGAATCCAGTGGTGGACTTGGGGAGGCCAATACATCAACCAGATGGTGGCTCAAAATCTGGTGGTTCTGTGTTGCCCCAGACGATGACGGAGCCTCCGCCATATTTTATAGATGGCTGTAGGTTCTCACTCATCTGAACATACCAATGACAATTTGAACTAAATACACTGCTCAGATAAATAAAATAATAGAACACTTTTTAATCAGAGTATAGCATCAAGTCAGTTTGATATGACACTGATCTGGTCAGTTAAGCAGCAGAAGGGGTTGTTAATCAGTTTCACCTGCTTTGTTGTTAATGAAATTAACAACAGCTGCACTAAAGAGGCAACAATGAGACAACCCTCCAAACATGAATGATTTTACACGCCACTGACATTTTTCCCTCCTCATCTTTTCTGACTTTTTCTTTCACTAGTGTTGCATCACTACTGCTAGCATGAGGAGATACCTGGCCCCTATGGAAGTTGCACAGGTAGCTCACCTCCTCAACTGTAGCACATAATATGTGCCATTGCCAGAAGGTTTGCAGTGTGTCCCAGCATAGTCTCAAGAGTGTGGAGGAAATTCTAGGTGACAGGCAGTCACTCTACAAGACCCGAACAAGTCTGTATAAGATCCTTGACCCATCAGCAGGTCTGGTATCTGCTCCTTTGTGCAAGGAGGAACAGGATGAGCTCTACCAGAGCTGCAGAAGCAGATCACTGGTGTGAATGTCTTTGACCAAACAATTCAGGGGGGTGGCCTGAGGGCCAAACATCCTCTAGTGGGCCCTGTGCTCACTGCCCAGTACCATGGAGCCCAATTGGCATTTGTCATAGACCACCAGAAATGGCAGGAACTGGGACCTCAACATTATTGAAGCGGTGTGTGATCATCTTGGCAGAGAATGAAACAAAAAGGGGGGAAAAAAGAAAACATGGAGCCAAACATATTGTAAATAATAAACATAGATGCATTTGGAAAGGTCCACAGGCAAATAGTCAACATAGCAAAGCACATGAGGCACGAGCAACCCAACTATCTCGCATGTTCACCTCCCCCTACTCCGGAGTGATGTTGCACTTCTAAATGTAGTTAAGGACACGCAGCCATGTTTGGTTAAATGTCTGCAGTGACCCTGAGCGTAGCTTCTCTAACCTAATGCAACTTAAGATCCCCCAAAGCTACTAATTCTGGGTAGGAGGAGAGGAACACTTCCACTTCAAAAGAATTGTACGCCTAGCCAGCAGGGTGCAAAATGACACCACATGTTGCTGCTGTTCATCAGAAATGGACATTGCCAGGCCCTCTTCAAGCCACCATCTGAAGAATTAATAACAATATAAATCATAGAAATCCGCCTCCTTTGAGCTGAGTCACAGGCAAACATGCAGTGAGGAAAAAGGTGATGAACAAAGTGTCTATTTACTCTTCTCTTCTATTTTGTGTTCCCTCAGCTCCAGAAGTGAACAGCTGACAGGCTACTGTTGTGCCTTTTGTTTAGGTTAAAATCTTGTTTGGAGGCTTGTGCGTCACCTGTTCATATCAATAATTAATCAACCCTTGGACATAAATAGCTCAGACTGTCTGCACATTCATTATATATATTACACCTATCCCTGTATATCTTTTGGGGGGATGATTTTCTGGAATCATTCATCTGAGCTGTTATTGACGTTCACTGACAAAATTAAAAGTAGGTGACATTACAGTAAGATTTATCTAAAGGCACACATTGCCTCAAAGCTTACCTGCCTTTCAGAGGAAAGCCTTAATTTCAGATCTTTCTCTTGCCTCCGTCACACTGACATTCAGCAGTGTGAATAACATGTATGTCTATGGACTCTGGAAGGACACCGAGACAATCCATGCAAGCACAGAGAGAAAATGCAAGCTCCACAAAGAAAGATCTCAGATGGCTGACGGGCACAGCTCAACCTAACCTGCAGGGCTGTGAACTACAGCTGTGCACAAAACTATGGTGGGAACTGGTCTGACATTAGAAGCTGGCCATATGTCCTCCCTGCAGGTCATGTGACTTGTGGTGGGCTATTCATTTACAACTGCTATATTTTTCTAACCATTCTAAAATATAAAAATGAATAAAAACAGTGCAACATGCATTTTATACCCTACATTACAGTATATTTGTTTTGAATATAACAGTGTGAATGCCATTTTAAAGATTGTAGAAAACAGATCTCTTGGTCATAGTGAGGCTCTTGGAGTTGCTCTTGTTTGTCTTCTCTGCTTTTAATCTGAAGGTGCAAAAATATGGGCTTTTCAGAGAGACTTGAACCTCTCTGCAGCTTTACTTCTGGAAGTACTTCTGGGATTCTATTTTTATACACAGTCATGCAACTAACCAATAAACATAATTAGTTGTGAGCTGTTTGACGTTGTGTTTTTCCAAATATATTCAATTTTAAAATTAGCATGCATTTCAAAGTAACATTTCTTGTACAATTTTCAGTTAAATATGTGTTTTATAATTTGCACAGTAGATCATCGGCTTCTGTTCCTTTAAGATAAGATTCACATCCAAACATGGAGTAAGTACAAAAGGAAATGTCAAATGTGTAATGCCAAATTAAATACCGTTTAATTAACGTTTAACCCATCAAATATTCCGCCTATATAATAGTACCAATTTACTCTTCTATCTTTCAGTGTCCTTACTAAGTTTAATTCTGAGTACAAGCATCCTCCCAACTCCAGCAGGATTGACGAGGTAAAAAATAAAGACCCGCTCGGGACTTCACGCGTCAGAGGAATAGACCCCACCCTCATTGCTTCATTCTTGAATTCGATTCGTCGACAATGCTGAACCTCGAGACCCAATTGGTATTACGTCACTGCCAATCATTTCTGAGGCGTGTTCTCACCTTGTCTGTAGGAAAACCACAAAGACTGCCCCTTACCGCAACTATCACTCAGCCCAGTCACTTCTGTACTGTACATCAGCTGGCTGAAACCGCTAACTGTGCGCAGGGGACCGTGGGCAGGTGAAATGGACAGCCCCGCGGAACAAATGAGGCCCCTCTTGAGAGCAGTGAGTACCCGCACATCACGACATAGACGTCTGTTACCTCACCGTTGTAACTGTGTGGCTCTTTGTGCGTATTTGCCCCTTGTTTGCCAGGTAGCAGTACAAGTACTAGGGATGCGTGGGAGTCAGAGGCACCATCCGGCGACTGCTATTGTTAGCCGGCTTTCTATTTGTGGCACATACCATGGCTGCAAGTTATTATCAAATGAAATAAATGCATTAGAAATGTATTTGCTATTACTTACGCAAGAGAAATTGGTTCGCTTTGACACAATTAAGCTACTCAGTTACATTGTTACCGTTATTAAGCACAAATTGTAAAAACTGGACGAAAACTAGTTACTTTCTTAAAGTAGCCTACTTTAAATTGAAAAAAAATTCTGTGACCTCACGTGATAAGCATGGGATAGTTCATAATGGATGTAACTGATGAGGGGTTACTGTACACAGCGACTTTAGCGTTTCTCCTCACGTTCAACAAGTTAACCTGTCCGCGCTAAATTAGATTATGTGTCCCGGCAGTCGATAAGATCTGCTGCTGGTACATTTACAGAAACAAAGGCTCGTTTGCATATCAAATGTCCTCAGAATAGAGCTGCTTTTATTGAGACACGTCCGTGTCAGGAAACCCTGGTGAGTTTTACTGTGAAAGCGAGTGCAACTCGACAGGAAAATATAAACAAGTAACTGAAAGAAAAAAATATATATATGTTGCACTGTCAAAAGAACCAGCTTTCCTTTCCGACTTGTGGGTGAGAACAGACTGAAGTCGCACATCCGGTCTGTTAGTGTCATAGATGGGATGATGAAGATCAAACACAGAGGACCCTAAAAAAGAAACTTGGAGTTACAGAGCTAAGTTTAAAATGCGGGCTGGGTGTTTGACGTCATCCCTGGTGTAGGGTTGTCTGCTTCTGTGTTTCTGTGGTATGTTTGTTTGTGCGTGTGGGTAAGTGTGCATGCACGTGAGGAAACCCAGCCACTGGCTGCACAGTGCACAATGCCAGTTGCACTCCTTCCCTAGACATGGAGGTCAGTATGTTCTCGGACAGGAGACCCTTTGTGTGCTCACCTATTTACATCTCCGTTCTCAAGAACATACCATTGTTGATTTTTGCATTAGACATTCAGCTCCCACATTTATGCTTAAATGCATGAATCTGTTTATACAAGTTACCCCTACAAGCTGCTCTTGGTTTGCTGTTTGATCAATGCTATTGTTGGGAAGCTTAAAGAAATGTGATAATCTCATTTAACTCCTTCCAAAGACTTAGCCATTGTTTAGGTTAGCCCTGGCTCTTGTTCATTTAAAACAGAGTATTAGAGTCGCACAAAGAAAGCACACATGTTGTGTACTGGCACAGAGTGGTCATTATTCTCATGACCTTATGCCATATACAGTATGTTCATGTCAGACAGTGTTTGTGGCATTTAAAGCATGGCCTTGACTGAAGTGTACAGCATTAGCCTCAGAGCTAGAGAATGACTATTACTATTTTTATGCCAGAAGTATTTTATGGCCTGCTATACATCAAAATGCAAAAATATGAGTACCTAGGCTGGAGCCTATTCCTGCTGTCATAGGGTGAAAAGGTGTGGTACACCCTGGACAGGCCACTAGTCAGTCCGTTGCAGAGAGACAGACAACCATTCATGCTCACTTTCATGGCCAGTTTATAATTGCCATTAACCCATGCATGCTTTTGGCCTGTGGGAAGATGCCAGAGTACCTGTAGAAAATATGCAAACTCTGCACAGGAAGGTCACACAGAAAGGCAGACTCTGCACAGCTGGTGGAGTTAAACCAGGACCTTCTTGCTGTGAGACAGCAGTGCTAAGCAGTGGCTCACCATGCTTCCCTCTTTGTGTCATAGCAGTGCTGTAAGTGCTATACTGAGGGTTTAAATATCTTGAAGTGTATACACGTGCTCATTGAAGAAAAACCCAGTCAACAACAAATCATCTGGAACCTAAATGTAGACCACCAGGTCTTGTCCTTTTTTTCATATCGGGCCTAATGAATATGCATGCTCTGTCCTTACAAGCCTGATTTCTGTTCTGGTTATTAATTGCACTGATCAGCCTCAACTTTAAAACCACAGATAAGCGAAGTTATTAACTGATTTTCTATATATTATTATCTATTATAATACAGAGTTCTGCTTGAAACCCTTGGGTTCTGGCATTCATGTAGATCTTACTTGTACCACCCACCTAAATTATCCTAACCTTTGCATGTTTTTGGACTGTGGGAGGAAGCTGGAATACCTGAGAGAACATGCAAACAGTGTACCTTTCTGTGTCATGTCCTATGGTGCTTAGTCTAAAACATTATTTAGCTGTTTAGCATCTTGTTTAATGAGAAGGTTCAAAAAAGAAAGATGGCCTGGGTTAGATTCATAAAGACTTAAGTGGTAGACTGGTCAAAATTGGCTCTTAGATCAGCCTGATCCAAATAAGCTTCTTTGTAAATGCTGTGTCCCAGAAGTTCTTTCTGTCTTAGCACAAATCATAGCTTAAAGAAGGTTGATCCATAAACCAACTTACTGACAGAAGAACAACAATTGTAATGATAGTAAATGTAAAGATTTTCAAGAAAGAAACTATTTCAATTATTCCTTTTTTCTAACAGTAAACTGAATATGGTAGGTTTTGGAGTGTTGATTAGCACACTGGCTTGACAAAAAATAAAGCATTTTTTTTTGTCAGAAGAGATGTGATTGGGTGAATGAGGCTTATAAGAAAAAGTGCATTAAGTGCTCAGCAAGTATCAGTTCATTTACTGTTTGTTGGCCATCTAGTCTTGGGTGAACAATAATTCTAAAATGAAAGTTTTGCTGGCTGATGGACAACCCCCTTGAATGTCTCTTGGCCATTCTTCTTCTACCAGACACTGATCAGACTGCACCCACAGCTTGTAATGCTGACATTATGGGAGTAGAGAAGCAATGGTTGTGACAGGGAAGCTCACCATTTAACATAGGAGACACAAATTACATGTAGATGTATGCTAAATGGACACTTTATTGGGTACACTTTGTTAGTACTGTGTGGGCCCCTTTTTGCCTTTAGAAATGCCGTAATTCTTTGTGGCACAGATTCAGTAGAGACACAAACTCATTTGTACCCACAGCCATCAGGCTTTTCAATTTTCATGCAAAGAGTAGATGAACTATGTCAGACATATGAATTTCCCTCTGGGATCAATAAAGTTATTCTTACTCAATAAGGTGCCAAGAAAAATTCCTTACAGCATTTCCATGATGTGGATGCAATGTTGTGTTAAAGAAACCAGTTTGGCCTGATTTGTGATATGGCAACTTATCTTGCTGAAAGAAGCCGTCAGAAGTTGGGTACACTGTGGTCGTAGAAGAATGGACATGGTCAGCAACAATACTCAGGTGGGTTGTGGTGTTTTGTACCAACTGAGTATTGTTTAAGGGGCGGACAGTCTGCCGGGAAAGTATAACTAACACCATTAAACCACTGGCAGCCTGAACCACTGATGCAAGGCAAGATGGATCCATGCTGTCATACCAAATTCTGACTCAACCACCTGAATGTCAAAATCAAGTCTTTCATTGACCAATTTTGGTGAGCTGTGCAAATTGTAGCCTCGTTTTCCTGGTATTAGCTGACAGGAATGGCACCTGGTGTGGTCTTCTGCTGCTGTAGCCCAAATGCTTCGAGGTTTGACATGTGTTCAGAGGGGCTCTTCTGCATACCTCGGTGGTAACAAGTGATTACATGAATTATGATGATACATGTTCAAAGTCCCTTGAATCACATTTCATCTACATACTGATGCTCACTTTGAACTTCAGCAAGTCGTCTTGACCGTGTCTACATGCATTGAGCTGCTGCCATGTGATTGGCTTATTAGATATTTAGATTAAGAAGCAATTGAATGGATATACCAAACAAAGTGGCCAGGAAGTGTACATAAATGGCAAAAATGCATTGTTTATATTTATAAAACTGTTTGTGTCTGGTTGCAAAACAGTTGTAGCCAATCTAAATTTCAAATGATGTTTCACAAAAAGACATGAATTTGCTTTGTTTGTGGCAATAATCCATCCATCCATCAATCCATCATCTTCCGCTTATCCTGATCAGGGTCACGGGGGGGTTGAGCCTATCCCAGCCGTCATAGGGCGAGAGGCAGGGCACACCCTGTACAGGTCGCCAGCCTGTCGCAGGGCCAACACAGAAACAGACAACCAGGCACACTCACATTCACAGCTGTGGGCAATTTGGAATCACCACTTAACCTAACCCCAGTAATAATAATGTGATCCATATTTTTTGCTTTGTTTGAAAAGCTTTGCCTGCATCACCATTGTGCATGGAAACAACACCAACATCTGTCTGCTTGTGGTGGCTCGTAGTTTTGACGGCAGCGTTTATTCACGTTTGCTGGATTGAGACCTCAAGATCTTGTTATGGGTATTTTTTTCTTTTTTAAGTACCAAACAGTTAATTTCAAAATTATGGTGACAGTAATATAAAAATATTTGTTAGTTGATGCCTTATTTCATGCTGTAATTCCTTGTGCACTTCCCGTTTACTTGTGTCTGATATGTAAAAAAATGATTTTGCTGTGTGATACTGCTGCTTATTGCTGTTGGTTCAGTCTTACAAGACCTTGCGTTGGTCTCATTTCCCTGATGCCTCAACTTGGTGTAGGTTCAGCCATTAGATGTCACTCTTTCTGCTTGCTTTCATGCACACTTTAAATCCCTTTTTGATGATATTTATTTTAATTTTAAGTTTGGCTTCACTGCCATTATGGTTTTGTGGTCAGTCTAGTTTTAACTTTTAATAGGGTATCTCTGTCTGGGACAGGGATCCAGGGGGCTTGTTTGAATTAAAAAATAAACCTGCTCAGGTTACACAAATACGGTCTTTTGCTCTGCTCAAAAGCACTACTGTTGAACACAAGGAACAAATGGGCTCGTAGTTCTTTTGCAGAATTACAGGTTGTTGAAAAGCATGTCCAACCTTGAAGCTATGATAATGATTTTGAAAGGCAAAGGCAGGCGGGGGGGCATTTGGAATCCCGATGATTTGAATACACAGCAGTTTGTCCTTTTTCAGTTTATTGCACCCTGTGAGGAATGCCCGAGCTCACACGTGTGCTCGTTTCTATTTATCTGTGTTGGTGGTGTCTCTTAATTTGTGACCTGAATACCTCAGCGGGTGAGCATTTGTATGTCCTCCAAATGTGTGTATGTGTCCTCTGCGCGATAGTGTGCGAGTGTGTTTTTAAGCTCTTGGCTGGGCGAATAAAATATTCATAGAGGCATGGTGGGATTGGCTGCTGTGCAAAGAGCGGGCTGACAGGGTAGAGCAGAGCACTGTGTGTTCTGAGGCTCCCTCTCTCCCTTCCTCCCTCTGTATAAAGAGATGAGCCGAGGAAGAGGGAACAGACGAGTGCGACACTGCTGCTCACGCGCTCCTTCTATAGCATAGATAACGCCAGACAGAAGGAACTGGTTAACATCCCTGGTGCCTTTTGCTTTGTGGATGTTTTAGTATAAATGGATGAACAGAGCGAAGGGGAGCATGTGCTTACGGTACGTCTGATCCTGTGTGTGTTTGTGTTTGTGTGCCTCACTGTCGTGGTATGCTCTTGAATAGGATCCAGTGGCTCTGAATTTGCTGCATTTATGCCGTGTGTTTGTATTGATATTGGTTTTTCCGCTTGCAATCTTCTGCGGTGCAGCAGTGTAGTGGTCTGTGCAAATGAATGGGGCAGGTGGTTGGTACATTTGAACAGAATGAGAAAGTCAGAGGTGTGAGGATGACAGGGATAAGGTTAAAGGGGGGCAATGAGCTGTTTTCTCATAGGACATGCGTCTTGAAATGGAATCGTTTCTTTTCTACTCTTTAATGGCCTCAAGCAGCACGAATGAGAGGGAGACCGAGACAGTCATGGCTGCTTTAAGGACCGGGACAAGGAGAATAGGAAGCAAGAGAGGAGAGAGGAAAAGTACTGCCAGAGAAAGGAAGAGGTGGTAGGATCTAAACAAGGACCATGCTGTCAACAGAGATAATGTTTATTGACTGAAGGGAAATTAATTAAATTGCTTGCTTTGTGCAGTCTGGATAAAAGCAGACACTGCAAAAACTGATATGCACAGAACAGTTAGTAAAACGGGAACTGTTAAACTGGGTTGCATGTACAGGTGGAGGACATTATTTATGATACAAAGAAAGAATATGTTTACCATTTTTATGTTTCTATATGTGTGTCTGCAGACTCTGCATGAGTGGGGGGGGGGTGTTTGTTACATCCATGATTGGTATCACTTCAATTATCAATTAACCATCTGCCCAGCTCTTTAAACTACAGGTGTTAGGAAATATTAGGTCAGGATATGGAATATTGGATCATCTCTGAAATGGCCATGTTTATGAGATGCTCCTAGTCAAGAACAGAGCTGCTTACAGACAGTGGTTCAATGAGGAACATACTGTGAACAAGCAACAGAGACTTGGGATGAAGTACTGTAGGTGTGATCTACTTAGGCACTAACATGTAACTTACTGGATCTGCTGCTGCTGCTGTTTTGGTGCTTTGCATCACCACCAAGTCTTACAGTTAATCAGTCATATTGGTTCTTTGTTTCTGCTGTCTGAGACATTTCTGAAATGACTTATGGAAGAATTTCCACTAAAAACATGGCTAATTCAAATTTGCACCCTTTCAAGGTTGTTTCTTTGTGCAACTTGTGATGAGAGCTGGGTCTCTAACTATGACCCAAATGCAGTTGCAGTATCGAAGTCCAAAGGCATGCATTTTTCTGTATTCACGGGGTTACTATGAATTTGTTCCTCAGGATCACATGATCAACACACAGTTCTACTAGAACATCCTACGGAGAGCATTCACTACAAACCACTTGAACTGTAGCTTGTGTCACTGTGTGTCAGCTCACTGTGCAGTGAAAATGAATACATTTTTTGGTTGCCTGTCACACATCTGATATGACTTTGTGCAACTTTTTTCCCTTCCTTTAAGTTTCTTTAAGTTAAATGAACAGTTCCCATTTTCATACGGTAGAGGAGGTCCAGTGCATATTGCAGATGCATGAGTGAGCATGATCAGAATGGGACTTCAAAGAAGACATCTGAAGATAGCAGCATCATTAGAAGCAGTCAAGAGGTGCACAAGGAGGAGACCTTGAAGTAGATACTGGCCAAATGGTTTTTGTGTTTGTTTTTTTTAATGGTCGAGTCACTGAACGTTGTGATCGCACTTACTGAAAAGACCACTAGAGGTCATTTATCCTTATGACACACGTGCACAGTGTAAAAGGGGCCATATTCTGTTGCAGGAGAGTCACAAAACCACAGGCCACCCTTTGCGGTCTTGCAAGGCCTACCTTAGTGGGTTAGGGCCCTTTTGAGCAGTAGAAAAAAAAGTGTAGTGTTTAAGGTAATGGTCTGTGGTTACATTAGTTTTCATTAAAATATTTAGGGGGCCAAATGGAAATTTAGGACATTTTTTAAGGAGGAAGAGCAATATACATAAAAAACAGCAATATAAAAGTGCAGTATTGTAGTATATAAATATACGGGGAAGTGACTGAAGTAAGAATCAAAATTGGTGACAAAGTAAAATGTTTACACTGTAAAAACCTGTTAGGTATCCGGGGTCATAATGTTGTGGACACCACTTTTTTTTTTTTTAGCACCTGTCTGTCTCAGTTTAATTTTTATTAATTTGGTTTCATAATTTGACACCAATTGGCAGTAAATATTCTCATATATGAACCGCTATTGTGCATTTTTAAGACAGAGATAGTCAGTAATGACAGGACAGGTTTCTCACTATGTAACACCTCTCTTATGTCATTTCCTCTTGTTTGGCCCAGATCCCAGTACAGCAGGGTTGGCAAAGAGCTGAGATTAGACGGAACAAGGTCTGTTGTCTTGTTGGGTGGTTATTTCATTCACTGTCTGTTTGGCTGAAGAGGTGTTTGGCAGCTGAGCCGTTATTTCGCTCCCTCAGAAACGCAGTTAAAGATATCAGCCTACATGTTGTTATTAATGATCAAATTATTTTTAATGTGTTGAAAGTTTAAAGTGGAGCAATTAATCACCTGGTCAATGGAAAAAAAAGTTGGTATGCACCTTCTTTTTGATGATCAGTTTAATTTGATTCATTTGTTTGCTATTTGATGACGATAAATATTTTTTCCAGTCGTCACATTAGGACAACGTAAATGCTATTCAGCACAATAACAATGCAAATGTGTTAGAGGCAATGGACACACGAGGCTTTTGTTTGCTCTTAAAGCTTCATGTTATCTGTAAATCTCCATGCATCCATAAAACTACCTGTACATTGGCGATATTATCACATAAGCTGCTGTAAAACCCCGAGCAAGCCCTCCTGTGCAGACACTATACAAGCCATTTATTCTCAAGAGTTACACAAGATAAACTGCAGTAGATGGTAAAAGATTTTTTTTAGTTTTTGATATAATTTTTTTTTTAAATTGATAGATCATTTGATATTATTTAGAAAAATCTCTGTCTTCAGTAGCAGCTTTATTCATTTTTGAGCAAGGTTTTCTCTTCAGAGCTTTTATCATCTAGCTGTATGAAATATTGGATTGAAATCATTTATTGTTTCAAAACAGAAGCAGATCAACTTGAACTTGCTTTTAGACTGCACCCATTCTTAATTACATGGTAAAGATCTTAAGGCTATGGCACATATGCCGGCCAGATGCAGGCAGAGACGCATCTGTCTTCTGTTAACACCCCCACGCTGATGACATTATAGTGGCCTTTTTTTTTTTACTCAGCTATCTCTTCTCCTCCAAGTCCTCCTTGGTGACACTGATCATTACAGTCACAAAACACAGCTGTGGTTTAGCTACAGGAGTAGCTCCCCAACACCACCACCACCACCTCCTTGGCCTGGGGACCGTGATTGACACACTGGGGTTTATTTTTGAGAAAGCTACGTGGCGTGTTACATCATGTGTTCTTCAATTGTACCAAACAAGCTGGCACCAAAGCCATTTAGCACATGAACAGGCATATAACACAAAAAACTTATACTGAATGAATGATAAAGGATGCTTGTATGCAAAAAGGTGCTTATAAGGTGAAATGAGCACTAGATGGTATTTTAAGAAGCTTTATATTAAGCTGAATAGTTTCACGCGCCTTGCTTGTAAACATTGGCTCATGTAATTCCTGAAGAGCAGAGTCATAAGAACATGGCCAGCAGCCAAAGTCTGCTAAAAAGATTGTCACCATAATTATTTAATATACTTTCAGAGGGACTTTTTAAAAAATTAAATAAAAAATTCACATCTTATACTACTTAGATTTCATTATAAATCTGAAAAATGCTTTTTTCTTTGTGTTGAAATGAAGCCTTTATTTAATTGTTGAGGTCTTTAAAAAAAATTGGTTCGAGTCTACCTTGGCCGGGGTCTTTGTATGTGGAGTTTGCATGTTCTCCCCATGTTTGCGTGGGCTGCCTCTGGGTACTCCGGTTTCCTCCGACAATCCAAAGACCATGCAGTTACTGGGGATAGGTTAATTGGTAATTCTGTATTGCCCATAGGTGTGAATATTTGTCTGTCTCTCTGCTACCCCTGAGACAGGCTGGTGATCTGTACAGGGTGTACCCTGCCTGTTGCCCTATGACAGCTGGGTGCTGCTCAAGGATACTTTGCCAAAGTATCCTTGGGCAAGATACTGAACCCCAAGTTGCTCTCCGATGCGTGTGAATGTTAGATAATAAAGCACTTAGCTTAGTAAATGCAAACGTGTTGTATAAGTGCTTTGAGTGCTCAGAAAGAGTAGAAAAGCAAGAACTAGTCCACTAACCATTTACTTTTAAGTCTCCAACATCTAAGCTAGTTTCCTCAACCTTAGAAGAGTTCCTGCTACACCTTCATGGTTAGTTTTGTGGCCCTCAAGTCCTATCAGTGTGGACAACCAGGCATCATAAGGTATCAAAGGAACAGCAGTTCTGTCTTCACTGAACATCTGGATTCAGCTTCCATCTTTTAGCTGCCTACCAGATGCTTTGAAGTATTTTCCTCCCTTAGTTTAAAAAGCAAGATAGCATTGCTTCAGTTTGACCCTTTGTGAATCAACGATCACCCTTAATGACTTTATCAGTCAGTGCAAAGCTGTCATGGCAGCTGCATTAGATCCACATGCAGTTTTTCCTGTAGTTGTGGGAGTTTTTCTTTTGTTCCTCTTGCATGTAAGTATAGACTAGAACATTTGTACTGTGTTGGAATAATTACAGCTTGTGTACATATCCTGACTACTGGCAGGTAATTAGTGTATTTAAAAAAAGGACATTACCCTGGCATTGTCAGAATTTTTGTATCCAAAGGTATCAGAACTATTTGTTCTGGTGGCATCTCTAATCCATACAATCAAGTTGGGAGAAAGATGGATATCTACATGGAGCCTCATGCTCACTGCCTGACTTAAAAACAATTTTGCATCACTTGAGGGACCTGAGGGAGCACTAGTATACTGATGACTTATATAACTCAGCCATTTATAACAGAATAAAACTATATAGCTTTATTATATTATGAATTTAAATTATGTATAATTAAAAATTATTTTCAATATCCTGTTATACTAAAATATACTCTATGGAGATGTTGCCATTTAAAAAAATCCTGTGGCAGGTGTACCTTTGCAGTTGGAGCTTTTTGCTAGCCAAAATTAGCCTTCCATTTAATATTACAATGAATTATGGATGCACCTTACTGTCCAAGCCAGCTAGCATTAACTGATAATTCCTCAGCTATGCCATCTAGTCAATTGTGGTCACATCTGGATAGAAACAAACAGAAAAAAACCCAAAATGCTAAACTCGAGGCTTGTAAAGCACACAAAACAATGGGCGTTGTCATGGATACTAATGGATACAGTCTCCCTACTTGGTTCTAATTCCTAGTGCTTCTTGATCACGAATGACAAGGAGGAACCAGTTCCAGCTTAGTCACTTCTGGTCATTTTTACTCAACCTTCATGCTGTGCTGTTTGGAAAGAACTGCAGTTACTAGAGAGACGCAGATTAATTTCTTGCTGCGCTTCTCCCTAAGCTGAATCATTACTGCTCCTCGTCAAGGAGCCAGAGAGCTGTGCAGCTCATTATCATGTAAATTCACCAGCAACTGAGAAACACACAAGCTCCCAAACTTCTAAGTGCACAAACAGTCACAGATGGCATCGTTCACTGTAGGTGGGATACTCACTGTGGAAATGCATGTGAATATCTGAATGCTACTAAAGACATATTCATAGTTGTAGTAATGGAACATGGAGAGCAGAAGATGAGCACAGAGCGTGTGCTTTCCATCACAATGAAACTCAAGTGTGATTAGCGGAGATGATTGAAATGCTGTAGCACACAAGGCCGTGAGATTATTCAGGTGCTATGTGTCTTTCCGGCATATGGTGAGCATCACCTTTTGTTTCCACTCACTCCTGCATGGCAGCAGTGCCACTCTGTGATTGGTTGAATGCATTGAAAGGATCCTCCAATTGGGGATTGTATTGCGTCAAAGTGTTGGTCCATGAGCCAGGAGAACAAATGAATTGTATTTGTTGAAATGCTGACTAATTATACGTGACTTACATAAGAGACTGATGGTAACATATTTGTGAAGTCATTAAAAAAAAATTAGTAATTTTTAATATTAATATTATAAAATATATCAGGAATTAGATGAATCTCAACCTTTAACTGTATAAAAAACAAGATTAAAAAAAATAGACTTAAAGAAGATTTATGGTCCTAGCTATAAAGATTGAGTTATCTCAGACCTAATACTGGGTAGTTCTTATTCAGACTGCATCAGTCAGAGCCAAGATTAGCTCACTGTCCCTCTGTGGTTATTTATTCACCCTGTATGCATGTCTGTCTAAAATAAGCCTTTCCTTCCTGGTCACAATACCTTATGTGTGGTTAAAATTAGGTTTGTCAAAGGTGAAACTGATTGTAAGCACTTGAAACTGTTTCAGGAGAGATTTTCTGTGGTATCAAGATAGAAGCTGCTCTTTCTTGCTTTCACCTTTCAGACAGCGAGCTGACACATACCGCAGCGGCCACATAGTAAAACCCCTCCTCCTCTCGATCGCTGTTAAATGCAGTGTCTCAGAGGTTTAATGGTTAAAGTGAGCTCACCTGCCTGCTTTGATTTGCCGAATGGGTTGGCATTGACAGAAGGACTTTAAAGGATCTGAGAATCAACCAATGAACTTTTGCTTTGCCTTTTATTTATCTGGTTGTTGCCAGAGTAAAATGTGTATCACTTGGTATTTTCTGTTGATAGAGACACCCTGACTCTTTCCAGCACAGCTGCTCCTAAGGAAGTCTGTGGTCTTGTCTATTTTTGTGTGCATTCATGTTGAGTTACACTTGTGCATTTCACATTTTTGAGGTGTGGTTTGGGCAACAGCCAGTGTAAGGATTGGGCTGCCTTTAGGTTGAAAGTTGAGGTTATACCTGCACTGGTCTGGTAAATGATTAATGCTATGGTCCAGCACTGGGGGGATTTATGTCCTCACAAATAGAGCCCTTTTGTGATAATGCATGCTGCTGATCCAGATTTTTATGGGCACTATTATTTGATAAAGAAATGTTAATGATATGTGACTTGGTTTTTATGTGTCCTGACACTTTTATGTCTTCTCATATGCAGTCCTCTTTATCTCTCGATCTGTCCATGCCAGTGATATCAAGCTAATTATGTTCAATAAGGTCATGTTCTCTCTCTTTTTTTTTTATTCACTGCAGGCAGCCTGTTGATGTTGCCATTAAACCTGACCTTTATTGCATGGACTATAACAATTAATGTATTGTCCAATACAGACTAATTAGTTTAAGGAAAATGGCTCATAGATAATAAAGTACTTCCTGTATTATACAGTGCAGGAATGACTAAATTTTCTCAATTTAACCTGTTTGACTGTTTCATTTTGTTCAGGGGAAAAGAGGAATTGGCAGTGTACTTCTCATTAAGTGCCCTTAATTGCACTTTTGTGCAGATCATGGGCTAAGCTAATTCTCTTGACTGCCATGCTAAGTGGTCTGGAAATGAGCTGGTAGCTGTGTGTAAACCCAAAATACTTGTTGTACTTAAGCTTAAATGGAAAGCTGTAGCATTATAGACCATGGGGTAAACCTACAAAAAAACAACTTGTTCTGCTTTAAAACACAGAGTGAACAAGGTATCCAATTTAAAGATACAAAATAAAATAACTACCGTATTTTTCGGACTATACGTCGCTCCCGAGTACAGGGCTCAGCACCCAAAAAATGCATAATAATTAATAAAAAAAACCCCAACATATATTAGACGCACCGGACTATAAGTCACACTTTTTGGGGAAATAATTTGATAAAATCCGAGACCAAGAACAGACAATTCATCTTGAAAGGAAATTTAAAATAATGAATTAGAGAACAACAGGGCGAATAGGAAACACATTCAGTTACATGACGCATAAATAACGAACTGAGTTCGTCAGGTAACAGTTATTCAGATAACTATAGCATAAAGAACATGCTAATAAAGGTTATCAAACCATGAAGCTAACTCACTGAATTCTTCATCCTCTGGAGGTAGACGAGACGCCGCTTCCTCGCCGCGTCGCTTTCGTTATTCCGGCCTTTCTGAATCCCGAAGGATGGTGTTGGGTGTCAGTGTGAAAATAACGAACACGTGAAAATAACGTGTTGCCCTGGGTCGCGCTGCCTTCTCTTTCCTCTGGCATGCGGAGGATGAGCGAGACTTGACTCCACTTCTCTTTAGCCTTCAGGCATTTTTATTGACCATAAAGGCTTCAAGCACATCTCCCCGTACAAACTTCGCGGTGGGGATGACACAGTCACAAGAACGTAATGATGTCACAGTTTGACGTACCGTAGTGACGACCAGAATTCTCCAGCTACCGTAACGAACGAGTAAGCGGGCCATCAAAATAAAGTAACGACTTAACGTGGTGTTAACAATTTCACATATACGTCGCTTCGGAATATTAGACGCTGCCCCCGCCAGTCTATGAAAAAAACTGCGACTTATAGTCCGGAAAATGTGAAAACTGAAATGGAAATACTCATTTTACTTGAACTCTGCTCTTTTCTCTTCTTATCTGGTCTCCTTTTCTCAGGGTTTAGATGAGGAGGCAATAGTTGACCATGGAAAGACCAGCTTCGCCACTCTCACAAACTATGAGAAAGACGATTTGGAAAGTAAGTTTAAAACCAGCAGACCGCACGTATTTTTCTTGCAGCCAATGATGTTTCTTTTGCTTTACTATGTTATGGAAATGTAGGATTAAGCCAGCACTCATCAGACTCTTTCTGTGAGTGGATCCACCACTGCAGCATCATTTCAGTATTATCTCAGTTTAAAGACACTGCCAGAGCCGTCTGCTTTCTGTCCAGGGTTTTTTTTTCTCTTCGTGCTCTTTCATCTCCTGTCTTTTTTCCACTCGTCTTTGCTCTCACTGTTTGTCTCCATCTGTTAGACTTGCGCGCATGTTGCCTATGCTCTATCCTCTCCTCTTGATTTGAATCCTCCTGGGTTACCTCTCAAATCAGAGTGATGACTCATCTACAAAAAAAAGGGTATTGGCAGCAAACACAGGGCAAAAATAAGGTGTTTTCACAATGAAGAGAAGAAAAAGACTGAGGAGTGAAATAATTATGTTTATGGTTTTCCTTCAGGTTTGTTATCTGGAGCTCTCAGACGAATGGCAGAGAAATTCATTGTCTTGTCTTGAATGTTGGTGTGTCAGTGTGTATCTTTTAGAAATGTGATTCTGCTACCATGGTTTAAACATTTTCAACTGATGTTTACATTCTTTCTTAATATTTGTGAATATTTGTGTTTAATTCTTCTTGTACCCTAAGAATAATCTGACTTGGACTTAGCTGCTTGCATATGTGGGCAGGAGCCTGACGCTGCAGGGCTTTAAAAATCAGCAATGAAATCTTAAAATCACTTCTACAACTAACCGGTAGCCAGTGAAAGGTTGCAAGGACGGATGTAATGAAATCTCTCCTTTCACTAGGTGTTGAAAGCCTGGCAGCAGGATTTTGAATTAATTGCTGTTGTCCATGTTACAATAACTGATGCCAGAGTAAAGTGCATTACTTCAGCCAGGTCTGGAAGAAATGAGAGAGCATGAATGCCTTTTTCTACAGTCTGATCTTTTTCTTTTTTTTTTAAACATAAGCTACCAGGATGAAGGAATAACTATAGCATCTGCATGTAGTTGCAGTGGGCTGCAGGAATATCCACTAATAATATATCGTTATTGCTGCACATCTACTTTGTGAACTGTAGCTGTAGGATTAGTGAAAACAGTATGATTGTTGTGTAGATCCACAATAAGATGTATGGCAGTTATGGTCATATCAAGTGCTACTGTTAAAAAGCAAAATACACCTTGCTTTCCAGTTAGAAGCTCTTTCAATATATGTTGCACCGTTTCATTTCCCAGGCCACAGAGCAGTGTACGTGGGTGTCCATGTTCCTTTTGGAAGGGAGAGTAAGAGGAGGCATCGCCACCGAGGACACAAACATCACCGAAAGAAGAAAGAGAAAGACTCTGAGGAGGGGAAGGAAGACGGCAGGGATTCCCCTACTTATGGTTGGCCACTATTTCAAACTCATAACACCAAGAATACTGTAAATATTTTAGTAACTTCAGTTTCATCCAAACCCCTGCACCATTCTCTCTCTATTATATTCCATCTCACAGTATTGCAGCTTGCAGTTAATTTGTACCAATGAACCCTTTCAAATGTATTTATTACCATACAGTAACAGGACTTCCTTCAGACAATAAGCAGAAACCTCTATAATCCAGGATAAGTAAACCCACTGTATATAAACCTACTAATATAATAACTGCAAAAAATTAGTTACTCAAACAAATGTAGCCACCATGGACAGCTGTAGAGCCTCTGAGGCCACTGTGAACTGATGGCTGTGGCATGTTAAGTGATGTGTGTACACATTTGTGATAGAAGTCGGTGCGTCATTCCAGCTGTAAGACTCGTAAGCAAAGAATACTTTGAACTCCATGAAATCCTGATTCATGCCTCATAACTGCCACCAGCAAAAAAAATCCAAAATTTTTTAAAGCGCAGTTTTTGTCAATATTCTGAGACAGCGGCTTTTGATGCTAAAAATGCCTTTTATATCAACTGTTTATCATAGATGTCAAACAAGTGTCTTCAGGGACTTTTTAAAAAACAAATTTCAGGAGTTGCTGTTGATCCAGAGAAAAAGAAAAAGGTTTTCAGTTGGAACTGAAGTGCTAATGCTGAGTGCATAATAAACAGCACATCACCACAGTGTACCCGTGTGCTAACAGAAAATAACTCTCCTTTTTTTTTTGCTTCCAACTGTTTAATTTCTGCCTCCCTGTGGTCTTTAGTCTTGTAATCTACTTTATCTATTTCCTTTTTCTCTGTGCCTCCAGATATCCTGATATTTGGTCTCTAATTCAATCAGGCGTGAAGAGAAAAGCATCTGAGTTTTATTGTTCTCTTTTGCACATTTGTCTGTGAAAGATTTCTTGGCATCAAGCATGCAGATGTAGTCCTCCTGAAAGACAGGCAGTCACATGGGGAGTACAAACAACCCATGCCTCATTATAATGGTTAGATTTAATCTCTGCTTTCACAGGACATTTTCCTTTATAGATAAAAAAAAAACATTGCAGATTAAGTCATCAATTAAAATTCTCCTGTGCAATTTTCTTGTTTATATTAGGCATTACTAACCAAAGTTCTCTGTGTATACTTTATTTTGAAAGCTTGCATTTTCTTTGCCCAGCATTTCCTGACAAATTGTACCATCATTGTTATAATAACTATGAATCTTGGCCATTTTTCCCCACTCTCTATCCAGACACACCATCGCAGAGGGTACAGTTCATCCTGGGTACAGAGGATGACGACCTGGAGCACGTCCCTCATGACCTCTTCACCGAGCTGGATGAGCTCTCCTTTAGAGATGGGAGTGCCACTGAGTGGAGAGAAACTGCCAGGTTAGAATACAAGTGAAAGCGTGACCAGCTTAACAAGCATATGAATTAGAAAACAAAGTTCACAACATAGATTTGTTGGCTTTCTGTAGGAAAAAACAGATAGTCACAGCTATCGGCCTTAATGGCTTATTTTTCAGTAAAAATCATGGTGAACTTTTGAATTTGTCCATTGTGACGTGCTTTTAAATGACAGCTGAGAATCGTTTTATAATGCTTTCACAGCTCTTCTTAATGTCCTGAGAATCTGCGGCAATCCCGAAATTTTTATTCACAAGCCAGTGTCAGCTTGAAAAGCCAAAGAAAACTAACCTACCCTCATAGTCACCCACAGCTCACAAAACATCTAGAGGGTTGCTTGCGGTGGTTTAAATAGTAATTATGGTCCAACTTACCTGTCATCTCAGAGAGTGCTCTCTCACAGATAAAACTTAATTTGCACTGCTTTTGTAAAAATGCATCTTGGCTAATGCAAGTCTTATATTACAACTCTTATTTTGTTAATGACAATTAATGGATACAAGTGCAACCTTGTTGTCTTTCTGTGCATGTCTGTTCTTGGCTCTTACCTGCAGATGGCTGAAGTTCGAGGAGGACGTGGAAGATGGCGGGGAGAGGTGGAGTAAGCCTTACGTGGCCACATTGTCCTTACACAGCTTATTTGAACTGCGTAGCTGCATACTTAACGGCACAGTCATGCTGGATATGAGGGCCAGTAGTATTGAGGAAATTGCAGGTAAGTTTTGCAGAACTATTTGAGGACATTTTCATACCACTGTATTTCTGAAGTAGCGTTGTGAATTAATTACTGTATTAATTGCATTTTTTGAAATAGTCTATGTATAATTTTATTTGTGTGTTCCTGTGTGTTTGTGTTTGCGCGAATCAGACATGCTGATAGACAGCATGGTGGCGTCAGGGCAGCTGAAAGAAGATTTGCGTGACAAGGTGCGAGAAGCAATGCTGAAGAAACACCACCATCAGAACGAGAGAAAGCTCAGCAATCGCATCCCGCTGGTGCGCTCCATTGCTGACATAGGCAAGAAACATTCTGACCCCCTCTTGCTTGAAAAGAACGGTGAGATCCTACGAGCGCACTCACATTTCTTTTTCTCCCATGTTTTCGACCACTTGGGGGAACTGTTCTTAAAAATCCACTGTTCAAATCCTTCAATGCCAGCGTAGAAGGTGGATGGTTAAAGTGAGTAAAATTGTTAAAGCACTCAGTCCCCTTTTAGTGAAAAAGAAATTTGGGTGCTAATTTATGTGCTAACCCGTATGGCTGGCCTGGCTTTGGGGTTTGAATTAATTGTTTTCACTCCTCAGGGTGCGACATTCAGGAAATAATGCTTTTCTTGCAACTGGAGTCAGCATTGTGTGTATTTTTTTTTTTTTTGACTGGGCATGGCCACAGTTGTGTTGTGCATTTCAAGATCTCGGGTTAGAAGCCTGAGGTTTTAATAATGAATGAAATATTCCATTCTCCACTTCTTTGTCTGTGGTTCTGGTTGGGCTTGCATTCTCACATCATTAAAACTGAAATGCAAATGTGAAAGGTCCAAATCTGTCACGTTGTAGGTTGCTGATGGTAACAGTTGCGGTATGAAAGATGTATGTTTAAATGAATATGTATTCTGTAGGATTTATGACTGGTTTGTTCGTGACAGAGCGCATTTCCTTGCAGTGCACCGACATTGTGCCAACTCGTGCTCACCTGCATGCAAGCCTCTCTGAACTCGGAGCTTTTGCATTACTCATGGTGTACCTGGCTTATTTGGAGTAGAATATAACACACTGTTTGTCCCTCTTAGACCCTCCTTCCTGAATCATTCCTGGCATCTCCTGCACACAGCCATGCTTTTTGCTCACGTTTATGCAAGCACGGATCTCTACACCTCTGCCACCCTCTCGCTGCTCACCCTTTCTCAGCATCTCTCCTCCAGATACCGTTTCTGTGATGTATTTCTGCTTCATATGTTTTTCTTCTGTTCCATTCCTTATTCCTTTCCCTCCCCTCCCATACTTTCCCTCTCTTTTCCCTTTTTTTTTTTTTACCATTGTCTCCTCTGTTAGGAGAGGGACTTTCCTCTTCACGTCTTTCTCTCCACAAGCCAGGGACAGCATCCTCTGTATCCAACTTGTCCCAGAGACGGGAGTCCAGAGTCTCCGTCCTGCTCAACCACCTCCTGCCCTCTTCTTCTTCCAACACTGGGCTTTTCCCAGGACCCTCTCCCTTCACCACCCCTCAGGCTTTACGCCGTTCTCAGAGCCCATCACACACGCAGGGCATAGTCCTCGGCCCTCAAGGCATCCCTGAGGTTGTGGTATCTCCTCCAGAGGATGACGACCCACCAGAAGAAGAGGCGGCATCACCACAGCTCAGCCGGCGCGCGTCCTTGGCATCCCAGAGCATTGAGCTGCTGCCCTTAGAAGGCAAATATCTGTGTAGCCTGCGAGTGTGAGTCACAGCTTGAACAGAGAACACTAGCACTAGCATGAAAGATTTGCTCACTGTTAATTTCCAACTTTGCGTCCATCTCATTATTAACCCAGAGCAAGGTTCACTCACTGAAGCACTGTGTAATTCTCAGCAAACATTTTGACATTACTCACTTCTGCTAATCCTCCGCTTGTCTCCCGTCTGTTTGTCACCACCCTCTTCCTTTCCACTATCTCTTGTCCCTCTTTTTTTGCCCTTTGGCTCCTTATGCTTTTACAATGAAACTAACACTATATCCTAAATGATTTTAGCTGTGATGTTTTTACTCTCAGGCGACTGCTCCATTTTGATTTCAGTGAAATGTCATTCAACTTGTGCTTTTCCCATTGCATCATTTGGCACCCATTCTCCTCATTTGGCATCGATTCCAAAGATAAACATTCTTTTACCCGTTTAAGAGTGCAGAGAGAGAGGAATGTGTGCCAGCAGCATGGCCAGAAATAAGCCTGTGATCAGAACTGGTGTGTTGGTACTGTATGTACTATCACACTGGCACCTACTGTGACTTTTTGTTCTTCCCAAACCAAGCCGTGTTAATTTATTATTAGACTGTGTGCATGTGTGTACGTACATGTGTGTTTGTTTCATTCTGGGAATGGCTCCATTTCAAAGTATGGGCTATTAGAATCTGCAATGGGTTGATGGAGCTGAATCTGAAAGGTTAGGGAGGTCTTATTATAGCTGACAAGCTTCTGTAATTGTACCCCCTCCTGGGCAAATGCACAGAATTAAGAGGAGGCTTCGGAGGAGCCATTCCAATCTCAAATGATTACATTTAATTATGTCATCTGGTGTTGGCTGTACATTGTATAAACTGCACTGTTGCACTCTGTTGAGCTATAATGGCTAACCCTCAAACTGCATCGAACAGCTGTTTATGTGTATTTGACATGTGTGGATTCCATTAAAACTCTGGCTTATAGGTAACAAATACATACAGTGAAAGGTTATTGGCATTGAGTTGACAGCAAGCTATTTGTATATAAATATTGAACATAGTCATGTGTGAAATGCATTTACAAGGGCCATTCAGGGACTCACTGCTACACTTGATACATGTTAAAAAAGGTAATTGTTACAATAGTTGCATTTAAAAATCCTTTATGCATATGAAAATTACTGAATTAATTAATTTCAGACTATCAGCACTAAACAGGCTCTATACATATCTTTGTATAGCCGCTATAAAATTGCACACTTTTTATGATTGGAATTCCTGACAGGCCCGTATCAGAGACAGAAAATCTCTGTAATTTCAGATATCTGTTACTTTTTTTGCATATGAATGAGGCAGTGCTGCTACACCACTGTTTAAAAGGCTGGTGTGGTGGAGCATTCCAGGGCTTAGCCTTCCTGAATGAAGTGTGTTGGCGGACATGACCTAAGCTAATCCCCCCTCCATATTCCAAGAGGCTTTGTCAGGTATGTGAGCAATCATGCTCCTGTTCAGCAGTCCCTGCTTCCCAGCATTCACTGGGGGTACTCCAGGGTACAGTTGAAGGGTATGAATCAGTGGCCAAAAAGCACATGCTGGCAGAAATGGCACATTCTAATCTTGACTTGGGGTTAATTGTAAATGAGAATGTGGCGTATTACAAATGTATTTTGCTTGATTATTTCTTGATGACTATTTTTTTTTTCTTGTGGAAGTAGAAAACGAGGAAAAGAAAGGGAAAAAAACCTGGTAAAAGAATTTAAGAGGGATGTATGCATACGCAGTCCTTTGATTTATATGCAATACTCCCTCATTTCATCTCCCGCTCTCATGTCACATAAAGTGCTAGCGGTTCCTGTATCTGGTATGGCTCAGATTGCAGAAGCAATGTTAAAGCGTGCAGTCAATTGTACACAGAAATGCCATAGTTTCAACATTTGATCTGTCAGGAAAATCAAACACTTCCACTCACCTTTACAGCAAAGCTGACATGAATTCAGGCCAAGCAGGAAAAACCTAAGTGCCAGAGCATCAGACGGGGAAGTATCCAGGAATACATGAAATATATCATCTCCCCTATGAAGAGCTGTCATCATGTTGCAGCTCTCTGTCACATTATCACATCTAGCAAGTAATGGATTTGGTGGAAGAAATCCTTTCACTTATTGTCAGAAATGATAAACAGCTGATCCAGCTAAGCTTTAATAAGCTGTTTGTTGAGGTTTTTTTTGCCCAGTTCTAGAAAAAACCTCCAGCAAGTCTTGATCAATTTAAGCAGTTTAGATAAATGCATTGCTAGCTATGATAATGGAAAACATGCAGTTCCAAAGTGTAAGAAAGATTTAACTTTGTTGTGATATGTTAGAGCCAGAAAATTATAGAAATGACATTTAAGTGCAATTTCCATTTAACTAAGAACTCATGCTGTGTAACTGGTTGCTTAGAGAGGGTAAATGTGTAGAATTACCTCATTGTTGAGCCCATGCTATAAAGTAGGAAATGCGCACACATCAATTTATCGGTTTCTTCAAAGTTAGCATGTGACGAGAGGCAAAGTAAAAAGATACAGTCATAATCACATGACAAATAGCATTTCACAGCAGACCTCACAGCTGCTCTCCTCCTGTCATCTCGTGCCTTGCACTTACAAAGTTTCTATCACCACTTTGTCTTTTTACCCTCCTCCTGTCCCTCCCAGGACCACTGGTGTCTCCGAACTCTGTCCCAAACAATCTAGATGGCAACAAGGCGATGGAGAGGAGGCCATCCAAAGTAGGGGTCAGTAGAGAAAGCAGCAGTGTGGACTTCAGCAAGGTAACCCATCCCCCAGTACTGAGCACAGAAACGGTCCATCGTGACGGAGGGGCCCATGACTGAGTCCATCGTTGTTTATGTTCAGTCATTTCAATGACCTCCATTGAAAACAGCCTCTACGAGAGGCAACATCAACATATCCGTCAGCCTTTTTCTTCTGGGCTCAGTAAAAGGCATTGATCATCCCTCCTCCTGTAATGGATGCAGAATAATCATCAAAGTAAAAGTTACATAACTGTTTAGTTTTGGAAAGCCGCCTCCGTAGCATGGCTCCTATTCATCCTACCATTTTGTAGGTCCTCATCCATTAAGTAAAATGGCAGGTCGCCATAAGTACTTGTCATTATGAAACCATCCATGACTGCCAAAAAAAAAGGTGCTGTGTTTGTGTGAGTCATAGGAGAAGGAGGCACAGACCCTTCTACGCTGAGATGAACAAAATGTTGCCATGCTCAGGTCTATTTGTGTTTAGCAAAGCACAAAAAGAAGAACATGATGAGAAATGGATAAATCAATGGACAGTCTTTGCTCAGTACTATGTAGTTTTTTAGGCCGCTCTCAAATCCCCTTTAGCCTTTTGGTATCCTAGCATCCAACTGACCTGCTGCCATCCCTTTCATTCCCATATCTTCATCTCTTTTCACATGTGTACTTCCACAGGCTCTGAGTCTCATACTATTTTTGTCAGCCCTTCTCTGCTGTTTTCAGTACACATCTGTATATATGATTTCACTATTTCATTGACTTCAGGTGGACATGAATTTCATGAAAAAGATTCCTCCGGGTGCTGAGGCTTCCAATGTGCTGGTGGGAGAAGTGGACTTCCTGGAGAAGCCCATAATTGCATTTGTTCGACTGTCACCTGCGGTCCTTATCACAGGCCTTACTGAGGTGCCTGTGCCCACAAGGTACATTCATTAAAAAACATATCACATTATAATAATATAAATAACACGAGTTAGTTGTTTAAAGGGGACCTTTTAAATAACCTGTCAATGCTGTTATCACATTGGCTACTATAACCTCAGGAGTGGCCATGGCTATACCCCACCCATCTGCAAAAGCAGAAACAATTTTTTTAAATTAATTTTTGTCACTGGTGACAGACTGCCTAATTTGAAGTGTGAATCTATTGCCACAAGGCCCTCGCGGTGCAATTATAGTGACACATCATTATAACCAGTGACACAGCACAAGTCAAACGCAAGCAAAGTAGCATAGAGAGTGTTTTCCCTGGAAATTTTTAGCATAACAAACTCTTAGCAATAAGCATAACTGCATAACATAAGACTTTAAATTAACAATAACTGAACCTCATAACTCTTCAGAAGCTGTACAATTGTATCACATAATGATAGAACTGACAAATATTTTCTACCTTGGATGTTGTAACTTTGGTGTGCCCTTTTTCACCTGGTGCCTAAAGCTCATCCATTGTTGTTGACATCATATTCTTGGGCAAACAATATTTAACCACATCAGCAATTTTCATCCACTGTCTGCTCTCCCCGTCATATGAAGTGCAAATAGCGACTTGTAAGCCAAACTATTTCCATACTATTAAACAATCATGGAGAGTGAGGCTCTGCTCTTGCTCTCAGACATGTCTGGGCTTGTGCTGTTGTTGTGTCCTCTAGGGAACATGAACACAAAGTGTGAGCTGACATATTTCATCATAAAATCTATACATTATTTATTATCACGGACAATATGAGATATTCTCATATTTGATATCACAAACTAGCTCCTCATGAATTTAAGAGTGAGTGAATACAGTTTTGTATCATGAGTAACGATATCATTGTGTTTAATGAATCTGTTTCTTGTTGAAAGGTTTCTGTTCCTGCTTTTGGGTCCTCATGGTAAAGGACCACAGTACCATGAAATTGGCAGATCCATGGCCACACTAATGACGGATGAGGTGAGAAAGAGACTGATACTTAATTTAATTTGTTTGTTTTTTAAATTTGAATATAATTTTACAACCATTCCAAGGAAAATATTTGCTGCATTACTTTTTTTTTAATGAAAGACATTTCTGGACTTGCAGTTATCTGATTTGAAGTAGGAGCGTCACCTTTAGTCGAAATGAATTTGACATTACTGTTAACATGTTGACATATATTTGCCACCTACATTTCATTTTGTAGATTTTCCATGATGTTGCATACAAGGCCAAAGACCGAACTGATCTACTCTCTGGGATAGATGAGTTCCTGGATCAGGTGACTGTCCTTCCTCCTGGAGAGTGGGATCCCACAATTCGGATCGAGCCACCCAAGAATGTCCCATCTCAGGTAAGTTAACACCTCCAACAACGCTGATACCACACGTATGTAGTGAAAATGCATTCAAGGGTTTGTTTTTATTTTAAACCTAATCCATATTGAATTTTGTCCTACCTGCAGATAAAGAGGAAAAGACCAACGCAGCCCAATGGCACTGCGTCTCCAGCTGGAGAACTGGAAAAGGAGGAGGACCATCATGCAGGACCTGAGCTGCAGAGGACCGGAAGGTGAGTATGTTATGCTGACTTTATCATTTAATTTTTTTTTTTTTAGATGTTACTTTAGTAATGTTAATGTCACTTTTTTATATGGTCCAAAAAAAAGAGAAAATATCCAGTGAGCTGCAGTTCTCTGCATGAAAAAGACTAGTTCTGTTTATCCTCTCGAGGTGCAGCAGATGAAAACGGTAATGATGCTCTTAAATGTCAGTGAAATTTTCAGTTAAATTAGACTCGAATCTGAAATGGCAGCAAATGTGAGATTTTAGAAGTGTAACATTAGTTTGTTTGAGCAGATGTATTCCTCTGCTCGGCTGAAATACTGACATTTATGGATAACCGATGCCTCCACGGGCCACACACCGAGGACAATGTGTTTATTGGCAACCCTAGACTGACACACACTCGCGTCTGTTGGAAGGCACTGTATTATTTACAGAGTCATGCTCCCTTTCACTGCTACTATAAAAGGCTTGTGCTTACGAGGGAGCTGGTCCGGGAAAGCAGAGTGTAAGAAAGCGCAAGAAGCTACCGTAAAGGAAGAGCGATCAGAAAGGTGGGCTGTATGAAAGAGTCAGCAGGGGTTGTGGAGGAAAGCAAGAGAGGTTATTTGAGAGGTGTGGGGGAAAAGAAAATCAAAAAGGACCTCACAGGAAAGCTTTTGTATAGGTGTTAGAGAAAAGAGAAGAGATGATATACGAGGTGAGAAATGGATTTCAGAAATAGAATCCCTCAAAGGCAAAGGAAAAATGGGCAGAAAGACAGTGATGTCACAAACATTAAATTAATACACTGAATCAATATAACATCAGTTAGTGAACTATATGTATTAATTACAGGCACTTTGGCCATAATCTGCTGCACTTGTCCAATTGTATGGTCACATGATGCACTACAGACAGCTACTTTCCTTCATATTAATAGTTATTGTGATGATAATACTTTTGAAGTTTCCAATCTTCACATTTCTTCACTGGAAAAAAAACGTTGAAGTGCCTATTTACTCTTCCCTAAAATCTACCTTGGTAATCTTGCAGAATTTTCGGAGGTCTGGTCCTGGATATCAAGCGGAAAGCACCCTTTTACTGGAGCGACATCAGAGACTCACTCAGCCTGCAGTGTCTGGCCTCGATCCTTTTCCTCTACTGCGCGTGCATGTCTCCTGTCATCACATTTGGGGGTCTGCTTGGGGAGGCAACAAAAGGCAACATAGTGAGTCATAAAGCTTGGCACTTAAACGTCACTATTTGATCACTTCATGAATTCCAGTGGGAATAAAACCCCGTCATGTTATACCACATGAGGTGTAGAAGAGCATTTGAACATACAGTATTCCAAACCTTTTATTATTGTGATTTTGTGCTGGTGCTTTAGATGGGTTTTGTGGGGGTATTATGGCTGACTGTGAGCAAATCATCCAGTTCTCCAGAATCCTAAAGTTGAAAAGTGCAAAAATCTGTTATTTTTATGATCAACATTGTCAAATAAGAGATCCGTGGCACTGTTTTTAGCCCAAAATGCAGCAGTCTTCCACTAAACAATGAGATGGGACCAAATACACACAATAAACACAACATGTTTAGAGTACATGTTGCTGACCTGTTGAAAATACTTTTAAGAATGCATATAAGTCGTCAAAAAGTTATTCTAAACAAACTAAACCTTTACACGTGTCTCTTTCTGTTGTTTTCTCTCATCGTCTGCTTCTCTCTCACTTTTACCCAGATGTCTGTTCTAGGCCAGGGAGTGTTGGCACAGCCACAGTCTGTGTGCTGGTGTGTGTGATGTGTCTAAATAAACTCAGACACCACACAGAGATATGACTTCGGACAAGTCAGCAGTGTGGGAAGAGTCGAACAGTTTATCTAGCCTTTCAGAAGCAGCCCATATTGTCTATTTAATCAAACCTCTGTGTTCTGGTCTGTGGTCTCCTCCTCCTCATCTGTCGCTTTTCTCCTTCAGCCTTTCCCCCTGTATCCTCCTCTGTGCAATTTCACCTCCCCAATCCCTCCTTTCTTATTCCCTCACTCCATTCCTCTCCTCTGTCTCTACAGAGTGCCATCGAGTCTCTATTTGGGGCGTCATTGACAGGAGTAGCATACTCCCTCTTTGCAGGCCAGCCCCTCACTATTCTTGGCAGCACAGGGCCTGTTTTAGTATTTGAGAAGATCCTCTTTAAGTTCTGCAAGTGAGTTCAAGCAAGTTTACATTATATTAAAAAATATATTGATTCCTATTGTTTAATAGACCTCTATTCTTTTTCCTCTGTGCCATCTTTGTCTGTCTTTCCCAGAGACTACAGCTTGTCCTACCTGTCTCTCCGGACCAGCATTGGCCTGTGGACGGCCTTCCTGTGCCTCGTCCTCGTGGCCACAGATGCGAGCTCACTGGTCTGCTACATTACCCGCTTCACAGAAGAGGCCTTCGCAGCACTCATCTGCATCATCTTCATCTACGAAGCTCTAGAGAAGCTCTTTCATCTGGGGGAGTCCTACCCTATCAACATGCACAACAGTTTGGACAACCTTACCCAGTATTCGTGAGTACTGAGATTTGGTACTTGTATAATTAAAGTTTTAGGTATATATTTTTAGAATGTTTTTGCACAAGTTGCGTTAAATTTAGTTCTTTTATCTTCTTGTACAGGAACAACCACTTCAGCTGAAAGCTGCAATTTCAGCTGCCAGATTTACTGCAGCATGTGCTTCAAGTTTGCTTTAATTGAACCCTAAATGTTTTTTCTCAGAAGGCTCAAGATACAGACTGCACTTAGTACTGGTTCCTCTGTCCCCAGGTGTCAGTGCTCTGCACCCGTCAATGCCACAGATGAGGTCATGCAGAAGTGGAACCAGTCAGGATACAGTCCAGACTCGATCCCATGGAGCAGCCTCAATGTTCCGGTAAGACCGGCACACAGTGACCTCTAGTGTACAAAGCAGACATTACAAACACTTGTGAAATTGGAGAGCAAATACTGAAGCTTAATTTAGACTTCTGCATCAAATCTGTGCAGAGCTTATGTCATAGCCTCCGCAGAGGCTGACGCCATTGGCAGCATTAATGCCTGTGTGTGTTGTGTGCCAAGAAGAAGTAGCAGCTAGAAATGCATATTGGGAGACAATGGTACTGAACAGACAGCTGCTTTTACGTCATGTGTAGTTACCTGCGTTTCATAAGGGTTTGCCGTTACGTACCTACAGCATGGATTTAACAAAGAAGTACAGACATTTGCATTCATTCACTAATTCCTACAGTTTTACTCATAAATACCTGGTTTACCTCAGCAGTGACATTGATTCCTTACAGTTTCATAAATCATTAACATTTTTATACTCATCATTTTTTAGATGTGTAAATTGCTCCACGGGGAATTTGTGGGTCCTGCCTGTGGTCACCACGGGCCATATATCCCAGATGTTCTCTTCTGGTCCATTATCCTCTTCTTCACCACCTTCTTTTTGTCATCATTCCTCAAGCAGTTTAAGACGGAAAGATACTTTCCCACCAAGGTGAGATATCAGGCTTTGTCTGTTGTACTGCTGTGTAAATCGCATAGTTTTTAGTGTTTACTTAGTACTATTTGAAATATAAAATGTGCATACATGTGTAACATCACATATGATCAGGCGTTTTGTATAACCGGGTGCATGCAAGTGTGAGTAGCTGTAGCTAAAAGGTTTTGACACTATGTAAATGTTTGCATTGAGTCATTAGTGTGCAGGAGCAGGCTCGTGTGAAGAAAGAAAAGATCTTCCTCCATCCTCCCACACCAGCTACTGTTACGGCTTGGTGTAGGTCGGCGTTGGTACTGTGTAAACTGCTAAATCTGGAATAATTACTTTGACGGACCTGTGAAGTGAAGCAGATTCTGCCTATCATTTTGTTTTAAGAGTGCATTTAATAAATAAATGTATCTGTTTTGTTTATGTGTCTGTGTTATGTAGGTGCGTTCCACTATTAGCGACTTTGCTGTGTTTATAACCATCATGATTATGGTGTTGGTGGACTATCTAATGGGGATCCCCTCTCCTAAACTCAATGTTCCTGACCGCTTTGAGGTATGGATATTCTGTTTTGTGACCAACACATTATAAGTAATGTTATGAAATGTGATAAATAGTGTTAAATATTGTCAATTAGTTCCTACCTCGTATACTTAACGTAGCTTGCACTTTTCCCCTCAGCCGACTTCAAAGAACAGAGGCTGGCTGATGGATCCATTGGGAGAAAACCCCTCGTGGACGCTGCTGGTTGCAGCACTTCCAGCGATGCTCTGCACCATCCTCATTTTTATGGACCAGCAGATCACAGCAGTCATCATCAACCGCAAAGAACACAAGCTGAAGGTCACACTTATTTTTGTATTATCTAAAGGCATCTTGAGAAAGCAATAGGGTGTCAATGGAGGAACTGTGGTTCTGTATGAGGAAGACAGGAGTGGCAGAGCAGTAAGTGAAGGTAGTGCAGGATGTGCATGAGGACAGCAAGACAGTGATGAGGTTTGCTGTAGGTGTGACAGATGGGTTCAGGGTGGGGTTGGGATCTGAACCCCTTTTTGTTTGCAGTGGTGTTGGACAGGCTGACAGATGAGGTCAGGCAGGAGTCTGTGAATTATGATGCTCACAGGTGACTTTGTGATTTGTAGCGAGAACAGGTGGAAAGGTGAACATGCAAGGAGCAGAGGGAGTGAAGGCAGATGCATTTAAATGTGCAGAGTCAACCATCTAACAGGATGGACAGCGCACAAGGGAGGAGAAGAAGTGCAGGCCGGGTGGGGCGGGGGGGATTCAAGTGTCAAGGATAATTTGTGACAGAAGGATAGCAGCAAGGGTGAAAGGGAAGGTTTGCTGCAGAAGATAGAAGTGAGAACTACTAACTAAAAGACAGGTGGACGTGGAGGTGACAGAATTGAAGATACAAAGATTTTCATTGGTAGTGACCAGGAGGGAAAGGATTAGAAACAGGTAGGGACAGCTCAGGCTGAGCAATTAGGAGACAAAGTTAAGGAGGCAAGATTGGAGATGGTGCTGAGGAGGGATAGTGGATATACTGTAGATGGAGCTGCCAGGCAGGAGGAAAAGAAGACCACAGAGAAGGTTCATGACTGTACTGAAGGCTGACCTGCAGAGGGTTAGTCTGACAGAAGAAGATGCTAAGTACAGGATGACATGGGGGCTGATAACCCACTGTGGCATCCCTTAAAGATAAACTGCTTTTATTAAAGATTATTCTATTGACTGTGCCCCTTTCCATGTATATCTTACAGAAAGGATGTGGCTATCACCTGGACTTGCTGATAGTGGCAGTAATGCTGGGTGTGTGCTCCATTATGGGCTTGCCGTGGTTTGTGGCTGCAACTGTTCTCTCCATCTCCCACGTCAACAGCCTGAAGGTGGAGTCTGGCTGCTCCGCACCAGGAGAGCAGCCCAAGTTTTTGGGCATCCGGGAGCAGCGAGTCACTGGATTTATGATCTTTGTCCTGATGGGTTGTTCTGTCTTCATGACATCAGTGCTCAAGGTGCGATGGAAGATTTGTTGCTTCTTCACGAGCATTTACTTCACAGTGTAAAGCACTCATCTGATTATCTAACACAAGTTATGCTAATTCCACGTAAACTAGCTGAAGTGCGTTATCGCCTCTCACCAGTGTCACATATATGTTTTCATTTTGCTTCAAAATGCTCCGCAAGCTTTTCCTTTCATGCACTGCAAATTCAATATTTTATACTGTTGTTATAATGCGCTGCTTCACTTGTGCTTTTGGCAGTTTATTCCGATGCCTGTCCTGTACGGAGTCTTTCTCTACATGGGGGTCTCGTCCCTTAAAGGCATTCAAGTAAGTCTCTGCCCTGCCGTCTTTGAAGATAATGCTGCCCTTTTATTGAGAATAGAACAGCAGTCTGGAGCTGTTAGCAAAGATAAGTTTGACTCATGCAGTTGAAGCCTTTGATGGTAATTCTGAGTCCTTAGGAGCTTTTGTTAAATGTGTTTCCTCCTCTGAATAATGTATTTAGCTGTACTTTTGTATTTCTGAACTCTTTCACTGACTGTCTTTACTCCGTAGTTCTTTGACAGAATCAAACTGTTTGGCATGCCAGCAAAGCACCAGCCTGACCTGATCTACCTGCGCTATGTGCCGCTGTGGAAGGTCCACATCTTCACCCTGATACAGCTCAGCTGTTTGGTACTGCTCTGGGTAATCAAGGTGTCTTCAGCAGCTGTCGTATTTCCCATGATGGTAATGATTTCAGTGGAAAAGTTACAGTGTTATGAATTATCAAAAATAGTGACATTTATTCTTGTGCCAAATAAGAATATAATGGAGCATCTCAGGAATCTGTTGTGTTTAGATTTTACCTTGTGTGTGTGTGTGTGTGTGTGTCTGCAGGTTCTGGCGCTGGTCTTTGTCCGAAAGCTTCTGGACCTTTTCTTTACCAAGAGGGAACTGAGCTGGCTCGATGACTTGATGCCAGAGAGCAAAAAGAAGAAAGAGGACGATAAGAAAAAGAAAGCACGTGAAAAGCTGGTACTGTAAAACTCATTTTCCAGAAGTCGGGGGGGGGGGGGGGGGGGGGGTTTTGGAGATGGCCCCCAAAGGGTTTTTGGGTTCCACTAACAGAAAAAAAGGGAGGGAGTAAAAAGCCGCCC
>VOQJ01013097.1:0-11364 GCA_015052665.1 Apistogramma diplotaenia
AATCACAACAGTCAAGAGTCAAAGCCTTCAATGTATTTTTAGACTGTGAGCCCTTCGGAAACGCAACATCTTTCCATACAAACCAATCATTTGACACCCCCCCCCCCATCCCAGCACCCCAGGTCCCACTAACATCAACTTACAGCTCATGTGTAACCCCAGTGCTTTGTGAAATAAATGCCATTGAGAGCAGGTAAACCAGAGTTTTGCAGAATTAGACTGATGACATAAAGGGGACAAAAAGCAAGAGTAGTTAGTATGGCAATAGCAAGAACAATTCACATGTAAAAGACTAGATATGGTAACAACACATACTGTATGAGCTAAAACTAAAGAAAGGTCCACAATGTTCACTGTACCCACCACACACTCTCGTGCCATCCACAAGCATACTGTACATCCAAGTCTACACTGAGAGTGGTTGGAAAAGTTAATGTGACAGTGGCAGGCTCAGTTTGGTTCTCAGTATCAGTTTATATTTAATGAATCCAGAGGTGACTCAAAAAAGCAGCACAGCAATGATTGTTTATGCGTCCTACTGGGCAACCTACACAGGACTAAACTTTCTCCAGGCGAGACCCTACCAAACAGTGGGCTAATAGCAGTTAGCTGCTTTTAATGAACAGCGACACGAGAACATAAAGTTAAAAGAAACATAAAAAGTTATATCATATTACCCACATCTAAGAAAGTCTCTAACTCAGTTTATTCCCCTGCTCTGAAGCCCGCCCCGAAAAACCCATAATCACCAAAACAAATAAAATAAAATAATAATAATAATAAAATAAAATGTGGGACGCAAGACACCTTTTCCCCCTCAGTGGACAAAGAAAGCCAGGTGAGTAGATCTAAAACCTCTGCCCATGCATTTGAATAGTAGCGCGTTAAAACAAAGACAACTCTTAATTTCTAGTGTACATTTAAATCACCAAATATCAGCAGTTTATGTGTGTGTGTGTGTTTGTGTGTATACTTTTAGTGTATATACATATACACATTTAATAAAAGACTATATGCATGTACACTAAAAGACTGTGTCCTTTAATGAAGCAGGAGGAGATTTTGGCTGCACATGAGTTGTGTTCATACAATTTGCTTCCACTTGTGTCTCCACAAGGCTGGTTTACACTTCTTTTGTACTTCCAGCGTAAAGCCTGGTCCATGTCTTGGCTGCAAAGTAAAATAAAATTTAAAAAAATCAATCAGTTCTAAAGGAACCCATGAATCAAAAAAATATATTTCATAATAAAAATGTATTAGAAACATTTGTTTATATAGGGAGATGAAGTGGCATAACTATGGTTAATAGGAAGTGCACATGTAATGTGGTCTCATGCAGTATGAATGCATGATCAGTGTGGCTGGTGCAGTTTATGGTGTGCAAATTTGTTACAAAAATATCCCTGGTGATAACATTATTTCATATCTCCCTATTTTTATTATTACAGAGTACTACTCTCAACTTTAAGTGGTATTTACTGCAAAGTGGAAGCAGTTAGGAAGCACAGAAACTCTGCAAGGAAGTGGCTAAAGATACAGATCAGGGTCACCGAGTGCTGAGGCACATAATTTATTGTTTATTAAACAATAAATTGTTTCAGGGATTGAGATATACAGTATATAATAGGGATACGATAGACATAATCCTAATGAAGAATAGAGACAATGCAAAAAGCCAAGTAAATCACACTTCTCAGTTTTTTCTCTCCCCAAGTATGAGGCTGGGTATTTGTTGAATCCGCAGAAAAGAGGGGAAATTAAGCGTTGTACTGAGTATGAACGTCAACAATATGATGAACCTCTTTATTACCAGGTCAGATCACAATTCTTACCTGTTTCTATGGCTTCAGCTTCATTGGTCTTCCACTTCTCTGCAACATCATTTGCTAGGGGGTCATCAGGGTTGGGGGCACTTAGTAAAGCCTGGATAGATAACAGCACTGTACGAATCTGCAGAGCTGGTGACCATTTATCTATATAAAAAAATAAAGACAAGTGGAATCAAAGATAAAATTGAGTGACAATATAAACATCTGAAAAGAGAAAAATAATATTGTAAAGATGCAGTACAGGAATGAGACAGAAGACAATCGTGATGCACAAAGCTCCTGTTAAAGTCTCAAGGTTAAATGAGCGAATTCTTCACTTCTATCCACACAGGGAAAACAGGCACAAAGTGACAAATGATTCTGTTTGGGAAGACACCTTTTTTCCTGTCATACATTATTTTAAGACAACAGACAAAGAATATATAATTGTCGAGACATGATCAATTGGCTAAGATCAGAGAGTACTGGCTTACCTTTCAAAATGTCGAGACATATTCTTCCCAACTTGTCAACATTCGGATGATATATTTTGGTCATGAATCGTACTTTAGGAGCTGCCATGGGATATTCCTCTGGTAAAAAGAGTTCAAGTCTAAATATGCCTCCTTCGAAAGGCGAGTCCTGAGGTCCAGCAATGACCACGTGAAAGTAGCGGGCGTTCGCTTCATCTGGCTCTGCCTTGATGCCTGGGACAGGCTCTGCAAGCAAGCGCTGAGTTTCCTGGAAAGATAAAATGAATAAAAGAAAAAGAAAGAAGACCCATCAATTTATCTTTTAATGTCAGCTGACATAATGATGTTTTTTGTATTTAGAAAACAAACAAACAAAAAACCAACAAGCAGATTACCAGAGGAACAGTGTGCTCTAAATGATGGCATTTATTTCTAATGTGTAACTTAAAAATAGGCATTATTATATACTCAACACATTCAGGACTGACTCTGTTCCTCCCTGATGAGGGAGACACTTTAGTTTGTGGCAAGATCAAAGTGAAATTAACTTTACTGACTGAATAATTTTAATGATTAATTGCCTACAAATAGACGAACCAATTTTCTAATCTTTGTTCTATTCACAGCAGTGTAAAACAAACTTAGCCACAGATCAGGACCAAGTATCAAAATATTCATGCATTTTCTGCTTCATCAACTGAAAACAAATTCTTGGGACAATGCAATGCACAGTTTACAACAGGGTTTCATTGGTGGCAAAGGAAGGCCTAATTGTTTATCACACTTGGTCCATACCATAATGATCATATTTTGCTAGAACAGATCGCTATAACCACAGTTTGCTAGCAGGTACCGCCATTAGCACGGTACCGAAGTACAGAGGGACTCGGTCAAAATATTCTTTTATGCTTTGATCCCTGATTAGCAACTAAAAATATTTTTTCAACAAAAACACTGATAACACAACAGCAGCAGTTGTTTGACGCGCAGTCTGTCCACTCGCGTTGCGAGCGCAAAGAGGCAGAGCCGTTATCGAGACGGTGAGTTCAAGTGGAGCGAAAGGAAACGCTTTTTCCTGTAACTACATTAAAATCTTTACTGGAAAACAGCTGGAAAAGCCCTTCATCAACCACCATCAGCAAGTGGTTGATGTGAAGAGAAGAAAACTTTGTAGCTACTGCATCATCGCTGTTTGTTTCGCACAGTGAAAGACTGCAATACAGAAGTTAAAATATGCAGATGAATTGTTAGTACAAAGTATTTTACGGAGTTCATTTCCTGCCAAAAGGCTAACTGAAGCCTGTAGATTCTGACACATAGCTTTTGTTTTTGCAGTTTTTCTGAACATTGCACAAAATGAAGTTTTAATCATCCCATCAGTTGTACTGATCTAGTTGTATAAAATAATTTCATTATTTTCTCCATTTACAAAAATAGCATTATCTTGTGGTTGTTTAAATGGCTTTACTGACAATAAACTTAAGACCATAAACTTTAAACTGTATTCAAAATATAATTGAATAAAGTGTGCCAACACCCACCACACTTGTTTATGAATCACATTTCCTCCATGCAACTGGGAGTGAGATTCCTGAAATGTTTCAGATAACCCACAGACAAAACCATGCAGTGAAAACACAGACAGGAGAGGGGCTCCCAGTCCCAGTCACACGCTCTGAGGGCTCAAGGGCTCGAGTACCATTCCCAGCCCTTCCACCTTTTCCCACCAAGTGTGAGCTGTGGCCCACTCCCTCACACACCTGTGAAACCTTTTCTGTCAACTGCACACTATTCAACTTCCTGCAATGCCTTTTTTAAGAGTGTCTGTTCCTGCATAGATGAAAGCTGAAACCTACAAAATCAGTTGTACTGTATTTATTTATCATTTCATATAATTTACTCTATGATAATGACCATTTTTGCACATGTTGCTGTAAAAGTTAAGGTCATGCAGAAGAGTAATCAACCACAAATGCCTCCACCCCTTTATTGATGCATGTGCTAAGGAAAGGCTCGTACGTGAAACTACGTCTAGTTTTATATCACTGTAAATATATTACTCAGCAGTGGTAGCCACTGGAATCACAATATAACACATCACCCCAGTATCTTAATCCAGTAGACTTTTAATAGAATAGAATGCCTTTATTGTCATTATACAGAGGTACAATGAGATTGGAGCCACTCCTATTCAGTGCTATAAAATAAGTGAAATACAACAAAATAAAATGAAATACAACAAAATAAGAAGCCAAACAACTAATTGAATTGAATATTTGTATACCAATGATAACCTTAAACATAATATGACCAATGGAACACATGAGCACTAATACTCAAAACATATACCATTAATTAATTATAATGATTTTAGTGTGAGAAATGTAACTCATGATACGAAAGTGGAAGTAACGCAAATGTGGGTTTTTGATTTTCTGCAGCGCATAGGAAAAGGCTCCAAAACTCCAAAGGGCTTAATTATGCTAAAATGAAAACATTTTAGCAAATTATTGAGCTCGTTAAGTAAAAATTTCACAGTATCATATTATTAATAACAGTGAATCGTGGGCCTTGTGGAAGTAACCTACAGTGGGGATGATTTCATTCATCCCACTTTCTGTGCAGTTTTTAAACACGTTTTTTCAACATTAATAACCTTTGACTCCCAACAGTGGCAAAAATAAATAAATAATTTGGGGGGGGGGGGGTGATTTTCAGTTACTGTGCGCTTACAGTAAATGCACGAGGCTCGCAGTGTCGGGCTTTATCAAAACACAAGCAATGCTAACCAACCAACTAGCCGTTGTTAGCATTTTAGCTTATCTAGCCAGCCTTACTGTCAGTCCTACAAGCAATTTGAGATCCCCAGAAAAGCATATTTAGATAAGTATATTTAGAAAAGATAAGCACACTTATCTGCCATCTTTACAGCGCGGTGGTGTATTGTTAACCTATCGCGTCTCGGCGTATCTGGGCGCATAAACGAAACGGAAGTTACTTTAACAAACTAACGTTAGCCGGCGAGATGCTAATGTTAGCACACAAAACTGCTCGCCGGGCGTAGCAGCGGAGCGTTTAGGGGTTTATGGCTTTGATACCCGAGTTTTTGTCGTTATTAGAAAAGACGTGTTATTATTTTAAGAGTGATTTTTTTTTTACCTTAATGATCCTGCGGGGCAGTCCTGCCATCTTGTCTTAAATGCGGGCTTTTTAGCTCTCAGTGCCTTCTCTCTGTCGATGGCATTGACAGCAAACACACGTCTTCCGGGTTCTCTGCGTCACCGTGGTAGAGGATCGAGGGACATGAATGTGCCTGAAAGAACAGCTGTTTGTTGAACACACCTATCATGCCGACATGTGTCTGTAAAGGTAATTTCTTCCTAAAGTAAGTACTAATAGAAAACGAGAAATACAGGTAATAATGACTTTATTTTTCCAAGCACACCAGTTTAAATAAATAATAATTTCTGTAACATATAGAAAAAAAGACTACTGTGAAAAGTTACAGGTAATCTGCAAAACAAAAAGAAAGAAAGAATGAAAGAAATAAAAACAAACAACAAAATAGGTTTTCTAAAACAACAATTGGTGCACAAATTTGACTTTATTTTAATGAATCCACATAGGCAAACCCTCAAATATATACATAGACTTACTTAAATAATAAGTGGTGAGGTTCTACAATTGACAAGGGCAAGGCCTATCAGCTTTTTGTTAGTAAACTGGTAGTTTCTTTGCCAGCATTACAATGATTTGCTTGGCAGCACTCACCAGACTGTCCAATACTCAGAACAATGGGAAAGTCCAAGGAGCTCAGTGAAGATTTAGGTGAAGATCTAAGGAGAAGTTTTTGATTTACAGAAGCTGGAAAGGTCTGTTGGAGCCGTTTCTATACAATTGCATATTCTAAGATCATCAGTTCAAACAACTTATGACTCACAAAGGTCAGAAAACTGTCCCAATAAAAATGAAAACTCAAATAATAATCATCATGATATAATAAAATGAGTGGTAACTGGCTTATTATCAGCACACTGTTCAAAAGCCAGCATACACGTTCATATTCTGAATTTCCCCATTGTGGGACAATAAAGGCTGTTCTTATTCTTATTCTTATATTCACCTCCATGATGGGCATCAAAACAGTGTCTTTTTCAGAGAAACCATTCTTATTTCAGCAAGACGATATTCTGCACTTATTACAGTCACTATAGAAGAAGAGTCTGGCCTGCTTGCAGTCCAGGCCTGCCAGCCCGCTGAAGACATTTGTTGCATTATGAACCAAAAAACAGGCCAGAGACAATCCAAACTGTTGAGCAAATGAGTACCTATAAAGCTCCACAGATTCCAAATGCTGTTTAAAGAAGAGGTACTGCTGCATAGTGGGAAACATGGACCTGTTCCATGTTTTTTGAAATACATTGACAGCATGAAAACTAAAAGTCTGCCTTGTTTTTGTTTTTTGGTGGTTTTCTTTTGGAAGCAGAAGTTATTCAGAGGTTATGACAGTGTCTGATCTCATAGCTGTTTCAGACAAAACAATGCATGTTTTAGACTTAACATTTCCAAGGTCCAGTAACGCTGCACAGTAAAGCTGAATTTTCACTTTTTTTTTCTCTGATGGCTGCATAGGAAGTATATATTGGAGAGGATTTGGAGCTCCTCCTCCTCCTCCTCTCATATTCGAATGGACAAAAGCTTTGCCCCTTTGGGTGTCAGGCCTGTACCGTGGACATCAGCAGTGTGAAAAGTTACTAGAACTTTTGTTTTTTTTAAAAAGTTCAACATGCAGTTTCAACTTTGTTCCACGGGTGAGTTTATTCATTTTGTTACTGATTATTATTTTTTGTGTGTTTTTATCTATTTAGCTTCATCATTATTATGGTGTTAAATGTTGTCATAAATATGTGATTAGTTTAGTTTATGTATTCAGACTTTACATTACTGCCACATAAATGTCAATACTTATTTTTAAGAATAAAATGCACAGCAGATTCTTTGAAAATGTTAGATTATTCATTCTAACATTTTCAAAGAATCTGAATCTTTTGAAAACTTTATTTCAGCCTGATAGCAAGAATATTTAAATCTAATAAAAAATGCATTTTTTATCCTTGGCCAGAGCTCAGAGCCAGCTATCTTTTTATCTATTTAGTTTATTAATGATCATTATCTGACAGATCTGAAATTGTAGAATTTTAAAAAAATATATATGTATGTATATGTATGCAAATATTATAATAATGTGAGGGCTTAGTAATTTTGATTAGATTAATGTATTTCTGTTTGTATATATTATGCTCTCTAATGTGTACAAAGGTAAGATTAGTTCATTCATGCCTGTGAAATATCAAAAAGCTACAGTATTCATGATAAATTGGGCATAATAACTGATTTATGACAACCTATGCACGCTCTAATGATTCCTATATGCTTTGCTGTCTTAGCTTTTAGCATTTCATTCTGCCCCACCTCCCCAGCCCTCTGAAATTTTCCATTGTTCAACACACACAGGAACAGATGAACCAGCACCTAATGCAGCCCCTTCTGTCAGTGCCCAGGGAGAACAGACAATATCAGCCATATTACAGGGGTTGCTGCTCACACTGAGGGCTTAATTTGAGTAGAGAGATTTATGTTAACAGAGAGCAGCCATATTTTCCAGGGCTAAATGAATCATGCTTCATTTTGCTGTCAGCCGTTTTGGCATAAAGGAAGTCATACCTGACGGATATTGATATGTGTTGGGACCAATTCAATTAAATATTGATTTTTAATCTAGAAAAACAAACCAGAGAAGCACTTGTAGAGGCCTTGGAATTTAAAGAGAAAGTGATTTGGACTGCGTAGATTACAAAAACATACTTATTTCTTCCTTTGCCCATGCTCCAACTCTCTACTGAGTTTCATGCAAAATTGACTTGGCAATTTTTGCATAATCTTGCTGACAGACAGGCAAACAAACAGCACTTAGGGAGATTTACATATGAAGCTACAACTTGGTTAGCATGATTACTGGAAAGAGGGAGTCGCTGGTTCTCGCCAACAGAAACAACATCTGTGCCAAGATGTGCAGAAATGGCCCATCACACCCAATTTTAGTTTGTTTTTGCGCTTTTGATTAAACAAACAAGATGTAACAGTGATATAATGTTGTAATCTAGAAACGAGTGAGGGGATTCCCAAAATGTGGCCCCTTAGATTTACCTTCCTACTCTTCTGGGAGTCCCTGCCCTCATGTTTGGACAACTCAGTTATCTCATTTTACTGTGCTTACAGTGACATGTCTGCTATCTCTGTATGTAATTTCTCTCCTGTTTTCAGATCACTGGAGTGCACACTGCTACCTGGTATGTTTGTTCATCTTGATCAGCTACTCTGAACCAGCTTCCCCCATTTATGCCTCTCCAGTGTCAACAAGTCTCTTCTCTGCTTTCTCTGCCACCCAAACCAGCAGTGTAGTGGGAGGCAAGCAGAAGGCAGTGACTTTCAACAGGCTCATGGTCAACATTGGCGGCGATTTCAATCCAGACAGCGGCCACTTCCGCTGCCGCGTCCCCGGGGCTTACTATTTCTCCTTCTCTGTGGGGAAATTTCCCAAAAAAATCCTTTCTGTCATCTTGGTGAAGAACAGTGAGGAGGTGCAGGCTATAGCTTATGACGACTTCCGCAAGAAAGGGAGAAAAGTTCAAAGCCAAAGTGTCATGATCGGTTTGAATAAAATGGACACAGTCTGGCTGCGCTTGCAGCCTAGCCCCCAGTATGCTTTGTACAGTAATGCCGGGGCTTACATCACATTCTCTGGTTACCTCGTTTATCCTGATGTCATGGCAACCAGCTATATCAGCAACCACCTGTCTGCACCTGCTGTGTCCTATCCAAATTGCCCACCTCAGGTCAAAGGTCAGACAGAGAAGCCGAGGTCTGCCTTTTCAGTAGCACGGACATCCACCCTCATGGGTCAGAGCAGCAGGCTGCAGGAAAAGTCAGCAATCACCTTTGATGTAGAATACGTCAACATAGGGGGGCATTTCAACAAAACCTCCGGCCACTTCACCTGCCACTTCCCGGGGGTGTACTTCTTCGCCTTCACTGTGGGTAAACACCCTCGTAAGTCTGTTTCAGTGAAGCTGATGACCGGGACGGGTGAGGTGCAGGCGATGGTGTTTGATGATGATACATCAAAGAGACGTGAAATGCAGAGTCAGAGCTTGTTGCTGTCCCTCAGCAGGGGAGACGGCGTCTGGCTGTACAGTCAACAGGATGAACGTTTTGCTGTTTACAGCAACCAGGGCAGGTACACCACGTTTTCAGGCTTCCTGGTTTATCCAGATACAGAAATACCTGCCACAAGCCGGGAGGACAGAGGTCACCTGTAAATGTCTTCAGGGTGGAGCTGGTTTTGTTGCAAGACTGCAGCTTATTTCCACATGGATGAATCAGATAGTATTTTTAATCTGTGGTCAGTATAGTGTAATTGATTTATCCTTCTATCTATCCATCTCTCTGTCTGTCTGTCTCTCTTTTAAACATTTTTAGTTTTTTAAATTATTAAATAACGTCATTCCAAGGGTAACATGTGCTGCCACCAGATGGTGCTATGACACAACTATGGGTGCTAACCAGAACACTGTAAAGACGATGCCTTCCTTAATGTGCAATTTTCTGCAAGAAAATCTTTGATATAGTTTGGGTGCACAGATACATTTATTTGAGAATTTTCCATGTAAAAAAAGTGTTGGATGACAATAAAGCCCATTGTAAATTATGTAAAGTTTATTAAATTTCTTACTACAAAAAATGAAACTTAAGAGTTGCTACTTGTTAATAATGCTATTTAAGTTTTATATTGACGATATTTTTCTTCTCAAACAAACAAATGTTGCTTTCAGGATTTGAGTGAGCTTAATGGGAAGCCACTGTAACTGAGGATTACTGAAACATTCTACTGTATATAACACAGGACTCAACATCTTTCCTTAAAAACATGGATCCCCAGATGTTACCATTTCTACTTCAGCTTTTAAAGCTTCTGACTCAAAGAGCCATTACCACCAGAAAGAAACAAGAGCCAAACATTCAGCAAAAGGTTTTCCAAAAAATAATAGTCGACAAAAATCTTAAATAATCTTTATTGCCTATTAGAAAATTGACTAAAACATGCAAAAAAAAAAAAAATGCAAACACGGCCCTATAATTGCGGTGCTTTTGTTTGAGCACATGGATAACTATAGGCATAAATAAAGAATAAAAAGTCAATGCTTTTGGAAGATGTAAAAATGAAAGGTTATACATATTTGATAAAGGAAAAAAGGTGACAATGTTTGGTGTTGCTTACTCCTTATTGATTCATGCCATAGAAAAATATTCCCAAGTAAGCCTTTTTTCTTGTTAAAGACATTTTGTTAAAGACATTTTGTAAGGCAGATCATAGGATTTACCCAGTGACGTGTGGTGAGGGTCATGACTGGTGAGGCACTGCCGTCATCACATCAGATTTACAAAGATATGAACCCTACAGAGCAGCTTATTCACCATTTGATTGGCAACCGTTAACGTGTTTTGTTAATTTATATCAGTATTCTTTACATATACAAACAAGCATAGAAAAAAATAACATTAAAAAACTTTATTATCTTCATACCTTTACTTATAAATGAAGTCCATGCGCCGCTCCCTTTGAAGAAAAGCACCGATAACTTGTTTGCTAGCTTGTTGTCTAATTCTATTATTCTGCAGCAGTAAGAAGAGAAGAATCACCAGGATCACCAGCGCCCCCTGCCATGAGGCACGAGAACTGCGTGCCTCACCTAGTGTTTCTTCGCAGCAGTTTTATGATCGCTCAGCATAAGAATATGTTACACACATACAGTTGTTGATTTAAAAAACACTGCATTATATACACCAGCTAAAATATAGAAATTTAGTTCATATAGTAAAAATGTTTGAACATTTTAGCGACATGCAGAGGGACAGCAATACGGTCTCACTGCATAGCACAGTTAGTATAGTCATTACACAATCCATGGTGAGGCTCAGCGAGCTGGTGCCTCACCGCTCGACGCTTCTTAGTATTTGAACGG
>VOQJ01013099.1:0-14935 GCA_015052665.1 Apistogramma diplotaenia
CACGCAGCTGTTAGAGACGGTGCGCAAAAACAGCTGTTTCTTAGTAACCACCATTAAACTTTTACTGGGAAACAGCTGGAGGTCCTTCATCAACCACCTGATCATCAAGTGAAGAAAAGAGAACTTTGTGCTCCAGCCCCCCTGTTTGTTTCACACAGTGAAAAACTGCAGTACAGAAGTTAAAATATGCAGATGAACTGTTAACACAAAAAAGTATTTCTCATCCAATTTCTTGAGTACTTGATGGAATAATTGAAAGAATATGCGATTCAGGCATTTAAAAAAGTTTTAATTAAAAAAAATTTTAATAAAAAATTTTTTATTAAAAAAATGTATTAATTAAAAAAAAAATAAAAGATCGGATTTGTATCGGTTTGTATCGGTATCGGAAATAAAAAAGTGGTATCGCCCCATCTCTAGTGTTCAGTAACCATTATGTACTAGAAATGATGTGATGCCACCTAAAGAATGCACCTCGGTCCAACCTCAGCTTAAATCACTGGTTTGGACATTTGTGTTTTGTCAAGTGATTAATCATGTGGTTCTTTAGTGCAGTAAAGGGTTACGTGTATGTGTGCTTGCTATGCATACTGTACAGTACAGATCTATTCATATCTATATTTATGTATTGATTATGCTTATATACATGTAAGCCAGGGCAGCATGGTGGTATCTTATTCGAGCCTGTGAGCTGTGTGGAGCTTGTGTTTTCCCCGTGTTGGTTCTCTCTGCTGCCCCGACTTCTTCCCACAGTCCCAGGGACATGCATGTTAGGTTAACTGAGTGATTGTCTCTCTCTGTGTTGAGTCCTGTGATAGACTGGCAGCCTGTCTAGAGTGCACCCTGCCACTCACCCAATGTCATCTGGGACAAGTTTCAGCCTCCCACACTGACCCTGAACTGGATAAGCAGTTAAGAAGATGAATGGATGGCCGTCTAAGCCACCGAGTGACTGCACGCTGCTGCTGCTGCTGAGCTTGTGCATTGCTGCCGTCTGTGTGGTTTTCTTCTTGCCTGTGTCACAATAAGACAGCTGGAAAATGCAAAGCAGGAGGACCTGTCGTCTCGGTTTGTGTACGATTGTGGACAACGCGCATACGCACGCGCGCTCCCACACAGAGGTCTGAAAGACCTGCTGGGGAAGCATTTGTGAGCGACACCTCTGGGTGAGGGAGGCGCAGACGGATGTGATGGTTGAGGAAACATTTAGGCGGTTTGTCTGCGACCACTCTGGGTAGGTTTTCTTGACTCATACTTGTTGTCTGACCCTGATCACAAACACTCATTTGTTCGCTTGCTCACTCACACCCACATCTCACTTTGCAAGCCCAGCAGAAAGGCAGCAACTGCGTGAAGGCGAAGAGCTTCAAAAAGCACAGGGATGGGTAGAAAGTGTGAAAGAGAAGGAAAGACAAGAAGATGAAAAATAAGATGGAGACAAACAGTAGGTGATTTCTTCCTCATTATTGCTCACTGCTCAGGTCTGCCTGCTCTGTTAAAATGAGAATGTGTGATGTCTGTAAGATTGGACACCTTTAAGGATGCTTCCACCTTTTCCATTAAAACAGCATCTGTTCTTCGCCGGGCTCGCAGTTTTTAAGCATGTAGATAGCATCTTGGAGTCCTTGTGTCCTGATCTGATCTGAGACACCACCACGTTTAGATCGGCCTCTCAGGGGGACGAACCATCTGTTTTATCATTGCAGTTATCACTCTTTGGAGTTCTTCTGCATGCAATGAATTGGATGCATGTTTGACAGCTCCCTGATGGTAAAGTGTGTAAAATCTTTAGAAGACAGTGGAGAGAGGGAAAGTGATGGTCAAAATAATTCACCTTGGTTCATTATATTATTTACTTTTTTATAAGATACATGCAAGTCAGCAGATGGGGGCTTACTGGAAGGCGGCAGAGACGAGAGGAAACGGACCCCTGAGAGCAAAAACGCTTAGAATATGAAAGTTGATACAATGTAATAAAGACACAACCAAAAAGAGAAGTTTGGATATTTAAAACAGAATCTGTAAGTAAGAAACAGTTTTAAATAGCTCTGTGTAGCACAAGTCAGATGTGACACATTTTAATATTCATTCACTACTTTCTTCATGTTGACAGTATATTTATACAGTTGTGCGGCTTTTTGTCAAATTTCAACCGATTAAATTATTATATTGACCTTGAAGACCTCGGTGCATATAAGCCACATCTTTAACATGACCCCACTCTACACCCCCACAAAGTTTTATCAGAATTCATGAAAACATTTTTTGAGCTATTGCATTTACATAAATGCACATAAATGCTACCAACACCATAACGTCCCAAGGCAAGCACCCAAAATATTCGTTCACTAATATTAAATAAGAACCCAAACCTGAAGCCATAACAAATCCAGAGACCCTGACACTTGCTTTATTAACAGCTCAACAGTTTAAGAGAGGGAATAAGATGGTTTATTTTATTCGATTTTCCACTTTGCAGGCTGTCATAGTATTAAACGCCCTCTCAAGAATACTGTGCAAAAAAAAAAAAGCGTGAGCATCCCGTCCACCTTTTTGTTCTAAAAAGCCATTTTTGCTGCGGGCCAGCGTGTTTATTATACAGCATTTTTCTGTAAGAATGAGCTGAAGCTGTTGAATCTCTGTTATGACATTTTAAATGCAGACACTACTGCTGAATTATAAAAACGGTACATGTCTGCAGTGCTATAGAGGAGCTGTTGGTATGTACCTGAGGGATGTAATAAATGCAAAGTGATGCAGTCGTCAGGTTCATTATATCATAAGAGCCCCTTGTTGGCACTCGGCATCGTCGTCACCCACATTCAACACTTACTCATGGTGTCGGTCTTTGTCCCTGCTATCATGTAACAGTATCACCGTTTTCAGCTTTCACTGCCTGCTTTGCATGTGAGTCATTAGACTGGAGGCTGTGGGTGTATTTCTGTCATGCAAGAAGGTAAAAGCAATCAAACTGCAGGCTTGTGTTCGAGGAGACGTTTGCAGTTTACCCGAGGACACGGCTGAATGTAACACACTACTGAAGACGTGCAAAAATATTAATGCTGCTTTAATACTATATTAATACAACCTGTTCCAGTTATTTTAATTTGTGGATCACATTCAGGGCTGCAGTTTACATAGCAAGGTGATTACATTGTTTAAGGCTGAATGGTGTTTCAAAGTGGGTATAGTAATGCAGTAATACTACAGTTTGATCAGGTGGTTTTGCCAGCATTGCTGTGTGGGTCAGAGGTCAGGAGCCATAAAGAGATCTCATTTAGTGAAGCTTTTCAGGTTACACTTCTGAAGAAGATATAAATAAAAAAGCTGCAAAGTGTACTGTATGTGGAGAAGTGGATAGATTATTATAGTAGTTATTATATAGTAGTAGATTATTCTTAAAGAATCAACACAATAAGGTTGTTGACTATAATTATTTGCTTGATTGCAGTTATATAAGTTACAAAAACAGAAATATCTGCTTGTATATTCAAGATTGAGACCAAACGATAATAAATAATTTACTGTGCAATGCAAACTTGCAATATTTTAGTAAAGAAAGTGCATCTACATTTGGACGTGGGCAATCTGTGTTTCTTTTCTTTGTTTTCTATCTGGTGTGAGAATGACCTCATCTTTGTTTGTTTATTCCTTCTCTTTTTACCCCATGAATGAGAATAAGGAATAATGATTATATGTAATACATAAAATACAGTATGTCTTTATAGTTTTATTGGGGAAAAAACATGCCAATTACTATTTGAGATTGTAGTAGTTATTCAGCTACATTAAACAAGAGCATCTCCAAAATGAAATACTGTTGCTCAAGATAATATATCAGTATAATTCATTATAAAGGAAGTAGTTCTGAAACTGGAAAAAAGCCAACTGAGGAGGATGAATGCTCTCAGTCTTCCAGCTGAGTGGTGCACCTACCATGATGTCAAAGTGCATGTGTGTCCTTTAAGTGCTTTTGGTTCAAGGGTCACTTGAAGTGACCCTTGAACTAAGTGGTGCAGCATAAGAGACCCGTGGAAGGTAGAAGACCTTCATTTTCTGCTGCACACACACTCTGCAGCTGGGCCTCTTTGAGCCATCTGTCCGATGAAGGCACGCTGAACGTGAACAGGAACGTGTAATTGTTGGAGACGAAGGAATGTACACATCAGTGTGTTTCGGATGGAGACAGTAAGAGGGTGTTTTGGAAATGACTGCCTACACATCTGTCTGACTTTGTTTCTCCACAGGGCCTGCTGTGATAAAATGCCCGAGGACTTTTAGCTTAATTAAACTGGATTAGGAACAAACCAGGGAACCGGCTGTCCCTTATTTCCCTGCGCCTGTGTTCTCCCTTAGTCGTACACCAACCTACCTTTTATTAAGTTCTTCCTCACCTTATTACAATATTGTAAAGCATTTCAAGCTGCTGGATGCTGATAGATCCTTCTTCTCTTGACTTATTTCTTGCACCGATTTTGGCTCCACGATCTGAGACTTAAATGTTAATAATAAAAGATGTTCCCTGCCATTTTACTCTAACTCAGATATAAAACCCCTAACCCTGATATCTTTATCTTTTGCCCAACAAACAGCCTTTTAAAGATCTGTCCCCAATCTTAGCACAGGCCAGAATGTCCTTATTCTCCCGAAATGTCCTCATTCCAAAGGCCTGAAACTCCGATTGGTCCTCACTGGGATAGACGCACACACAGATACACAAACACACATATCAGTACCAGCCAGCAGCTAATCAGCTTAACTCTTGAAAAACTGGCTGGAAGCAGCTTAATCTGGAACAGATTTTAATTCTTGTTTGTGTGATCATATCAGCGGGTGAAAATGTAATATTTCCCTGTTTATACGATCTCTCCCTCCTTTCATAAGAATAATAAATCAGATGAATAATTTTATAGCAGGATTTGGCTTTTTTCCCCCCAACAAGGTTTGTGTTTGTCATCATCATCAGATTGTAAACTAACAGAGTGGGATTACTGACATGAGTTTTTAATCCCTCGTCGAACACGCACATGCATATGTTCATATACTGGTGACTTCATGAAATGGAAAATTCCCAAAGAAATTTCAGTCCGTATCGTCTGTCCCACCACACAGCCTGTCTGCACTTTCTGGGTATTGTTCACTCCATTGTCCTGTTGCATTACATTAAGTTACACTGTAACAGTAAAGGTTTTAAACGGGCCTTGTTTGTTTTGTTGAGTTTAGACATTAGTGACACAGGCTGTGATACGCTGACTGTCTGGCCACCACCACTGCGAGGTAAAATTTCCCAACTGGTTGAAAGTGGTTGTGTGTCATGCAAGACTAGAGACTGGTCAGTGATCCGCATTCCCGGGCGAGTTACTCGAGGTTGCTGGCAGTCGCTCGATGAAAGTGGTTACAAAGGAACTGGTTACGAAGTAGCCTCCAGGAGCCGCTCTCTAACTATTAGGGGATGCACATCTTTCCCTCATGACCAGGGGCTGACTGATGACTACCAACAGCTTTCTAGGCCTGTGAGGCTGGTGTCTCAGTCAAGTCTTGCTGATGTATCTTTGAAATTGAAAAACGTGTTGATTGAATGTTCTTCCTCATAAAACATTTACAGGGCTGATTTTCTTTTCAAAACTTTTTGCATTATGCATCATTTACACTCATATTTGCTTGATATATCTGTCCTCTATCGCCTCAGTGTTTCTGTCAACTCTAAGAAATCATTTCACTCCATAGATAATGAGTCGCATATCGTTTGGAGACCAAACACAGGCAATGAATACCGGCCAATATTAGACTCACCAGATGGAAACAAACACTGGTCCAAATGAATGATAATCTTCTTCCTTGATGGAAGTGTAGATGAGCATGTCTCAGTCCACACCTCTGTCTGCTCCATCAAGTTTACATGAAACAGCAGTTTATTGGCTAACAAAAGAAAAAAGAGCCAATAAGTGACTTGATTTTAAACATCCCTCGTTTTCAGCTTCCATGAGTTATTGTTCTGAATGACAAATGGAAAAATGTGTTGAACTGTTTTTTTAAACTTGGTGCCACTCTTTCAGAACCATGGGAAAAACCAATAGGTTGACATGACGATGCATCAGTGTTCACTTAACGATGTGACTTTCCGGCTGTGTGCTGGTCTCTGGTGATTGATTGGGGAAACGGGGCAGAGAAGAAGCAATGACAGGCTGAAGACAAGTGACTCCCCTTAATCAGATATTTGCATGTGTTTATGCACTTTAGCCTGGGAAAGCACGGCATTTCTGGTACACGGTCTGCGTGAAGAATAGTTAGGTGTTGCATAAGCTTAACTGAAATCTTATCAGTTATCTTCAGATAATCATTTTGCTTTCAATTCAGTTTTTATTTTAACTACCGCTGCTTGGTGTAATCCAGATATCCTGGCTTCACTGGAAGCTGTGAAAAAGTAACTGTTTGTGCAGCTTTGAATGCAGAAAATTATTAAAATTCATATATTAGGAAAGTTGTTATTTTATGAAATAGGACACTGGGAATTTGGTTTTAGATGAGACACTTTTGCAGCTATCATCCCAACACCACACTTTTCTCATTTCACTCATTTCTCTTGGCTCTCTCCTATAATTTGCACTAAGATGTTGATTTTTTTGCTTCCTTTAAGTTTAATTGTGTCATTTTTTTTTCAACATAATTGTTTAATCTCGCCTCCATTAAAACCTAAATGCTAATGCTTTGCAAATCAGATCCTTAGCATATCCTTTGTGTCTTGAGCGATATAGCTGAGTGGAACTGTGGGTCTGATGTCTTTACAGCCTTCACAAGCTCAACAGAAAACTTGGCACAAATGGCTGCAATTATGTTGAATCTGTCCCTTTTGTACTGTTCCCTTCCCCCTTTGACTTTCATCAGGGCCCCTCTTTCCTTGCACAGACTGAAACACATACACTCACAGTTCTGAGCTGTAGCACTTCACTATCTCTGTCTGACAAATATGGAACATGATATTGTCTAAAAATTGTGTTTCATCAATCAGAGTGCAACGGTTTCCTCCTGACAGCTGCAGTGACGTGTCTCTGCTCTCGTGAATAAAATCCTGTGTGTCATGGATGGAGGAGTAACATATGGTGGCAGACAGCAAGTGGGAGGATTTGGAAGAGCTCAGTCAAAAACACTACATCACAATTTTTTTTCAATCGGGAGGGTAAAGGTAGCCCGACTTCTCTCTGTTAATCTGATCCTTTTTATTTCATCAGTTTTTCCTGTTAAAAAAAAAAAAAGAAGCTCTGACTATACTGAGTGAATGGTAATTCCTCGCCTGCCGCTCCACGTGATGTGCCATCAGAGTTCATGGCGGAGCTCGTCACAAGCTTTGTTGGGTCGTTATCAGTTTGCCCAGTGAGCCGTGCGGTGTTTCTCTAAATGCACTCAGGAGAAGTAGGCCAGCCTCTGAGGCCACTGCTCGTCGATGGAGTCGATATCTGTGCCGGGGCAGAACATCACCTCATCATTGACCACCCGGCGTTGGGCCATTAGGGTCCACCAGCACGGTGAGAAATGGATTTGGCTGTAGCAATGTGGGCCATAAAATCATCATCACCACGCTGCAGCAAGAGCCAGTTGTCAATACAGGCGCTCATGTGTGCACAGATCATGAGAAAGACAAGTTCAAATACACAAACACGCATGCATGATGCAGTCTCGTGGTGCATAAATTATCCAGGCTAAAGCTTGTTTTTGGTTTTTTTTTGGGTGCCAAAAGGAGCTAAACTGAGCTGTTGGTGTTGTGGCAGCCAGTGTGGTCGTAGCTTAATTAGCTTTAGACAATCACTGTTCCCAACAGGGCTGAAGGAGGGGGCAGCAGAGAGAGACAAATGGAGGTCAATGGCCCACAAGTAATCAGATCAAACGCCCTCATGTGAAGTTGGTTTAAATGGAAATGCTGATTTTATTAAATTGGTGTGATTTATATGTGGAAAGCTCAATCACAGTTTCCCACAGCCAAGTGATGCCATAAAATTGCTTCTTTCATTCAAACTGTAGAATCAAGAGTCAGCGAATTAATATGAAATACAGAAAAATAGCAACTCCACACATCCGATTAAAACAAATTTTATTCAATAAAACCACCTAAGCTGTTGAATTTGTAGCTGGTGCTGATTTTTAGAACTTTGAGTCTTTCATTATTTTTTACCTATTTCTATTAAATCTTCTCTGATTCATCTTTGTAAATATAAGAAGGTTTTGGGTTTTTTTGCTGGTCTGCGTATTCAGGTGTGTTACCACGATTCCAAGGAAGAAAGGCCTCAGTAGTGATCTTAAAGAAGCATCTGTTGCTGTCAATCAATCTGAGAAGGGTTATAATGCCATTTCCAAATAATTTGAAGTCCATCATTTTACAACGAGAAAAATTATTCAAAAGTGGAAACTATTCAAGACAGCTGCCAAGTCCCAGAAACACTCAGAGAAGCTGTAAAACACTCGAGCACCATGTCTCAGATGCTACAAGACTCAGTTAGCATGTTAGATTTTGAAGTTCATAACAGTACAATTAGAACATTTATAGCTTGTTTGGAGAAATCCTCCTTTCTCTACAATGATGAACATGGCAGCTTAGCAAACCACGTCTGTCTACTCCTTCTCGACCCCTGAGGCGATGTCCGTGGGAGAGATGAGACCAAGGTGGAGATGTTCGGCCGTAATGCACAGTGGCACGTTTGGCAAAACTCAAGCACAGCATATCAGCACAAACACTTTGTACCAAATGAGGCCATCTGTCTGAGAGCTAAAGCTTGGCCAAAATTCTGCCACGCAACAGGACGATATCCCAAGCATAGCAACAAACCTACAAGAGTGGCTGAAAGAAGAGAAGAGTCGAGGTGTTGCGATGGCCTAGTCGAAGTCCAGAACTCAACCTGATTGAAGTGCTGAAGATGGACCTTCAGAGATGCTTGTTACTTAAGAAAGCTGAGCATAAATTAATGCCTGTAAACCTCAATGAACTGAAGCAACACTGTAAAGAAGAGTGGGCCAGAATTCCTCCACAGCAATGTGAGACTGAAAGTTATTTCTGCTAAAAGTGGGCCTAAGAGCTGCTGAGTTAATGGATGGATTTACTTTTTCATGCATTGCTTTTGGCTTAGTTTTGTTTAAATGAGTTTTGTGTAAAATGTCACATTTTTGTTCTCAGGTTGTGTTCACCTGCATCATTTTAACACAATCTTTTATTATGTGTACTATGAACATTTCTATTCCTCCACTTTCTTAACAGCTCATCCAGTTCGTGTCAGAGTAGAGCTGGGGCCAATCCCAGCTGACACAGGGCGAGGTGCAGGGTGCATCTTGGACATGTTGGCAGTCCACCACATGGCAGAGAGACAGATAACCATCTCACACCCACAGCCAATTCAGGATGATCATTTAAGGAGTAAGGAGAGTATGTGTAGTGGTTAGCACTGGACATGAACCAAAAGCCCATAATTGTACGTCCATTTTCATAATCTTGGTTACCTGACAAACCTTATTGCAGTTTACAGCAGAAAAGCTATTTGTGTGTTTTTGTTATTTTCCGCATCTTTCCACAGTCTGCTTTACGTTTACTTAAGTAAAGAATCTGAACCAGTACTTGAACTTTACCAAAGTATATTTTAATTGTACTTCTACTTAAGTACAGCATGTCAGTACTTTTGCCACCTCTGCTCATGTTTGAGAGAGGACTCTTGTGAGACTCGTTGGTCTTGGCCAGCTCGCTTTCTTTTATGCGTGGACTGTTAAAGTCTTGTTTAATATGTAAAGGATACATGCTTACTTTTTTAAAAAGTCAGAATTTATTATATTGTGATATTCGATTTTTCTATGTAGGAAAAATCATCATAAAATGAATTCAAAGGTGACCTAAAAAATTCGATCATCAGTTTGTTTATAAAAACTTTGTTCTAAAACAGTTTCCACTGTAACTTGCTGTTCAGTGACAACACTGAACAGTAAGTCAAAGCAAATGAAATATTAGGTTCAGAAATAAATTTTTCTTTTATCATAAATTGCAGCTTCATTCACATCAAACACTCAGTGAGCATTTGGCATATTTTCAACCACAAGTTCCCTCTCTGCGTCAGCATTGCTCCCTCCACCCGCCTGCAGATGGATGCGAAACGTGCCACCGAGCTGCCGGCTGCCTCGAGATGCCTCAGAATTAGAGTGAATTCCAGGGCAGCGTTCCGATCTGAAACACGGATTTACTGCAGAGATTGTTTTGATTTCCCCTGAGCACAGCAGAGCTCAAACCTGAGATTCATACAAGTCCTCTGCTTTCAGATCACTTTGAGTGTTAGGTTACACTGTTTTTTGTTCACAGGTATAAAGTACTGAAACAGTCAAAATAAAAAGTTCAGCATTACGTTATCATGAACTGACAGTGTGGAAGGCAGACCCAAATGAAGGCCTTAAGCTCAAAACAGCTTTAATGCTGGAGTCTTTCAGAATGTAAACAAGGCGGGGCGAAACCAGGAACGCCAAACTAGACTCTAGGGAGAACCCACACAGCATGAGGGTGGATGTGACAAAGGACAAGGAGAGACTGAGACAATTTTTAGACGCGTGGTAACGAGGGAAGAGGAAACAGGTGGGAGCACATCTGAGACTTGTTGGGGAAACAAGACAAGGGAAACCAAACTAAACATGGTGTGTATCTTACACCGTCTGACATCGTAACAGGAGGACGAGGATCAGCTGAAACCCCTGGAATTGATGCGATCATTACAAACAGAAATGAGACAGACAAGAACGGCAAAACTAAAGCTAAGAAAACCAGAGAAGACAAAGAAGCTAAAAGCAAGAACACAACCCAGGTAGCTAAAACGAAGAAGACCAAAGAGTGTGCATACAAAACACAGACGTAAACAAACAAGATATCAAGGACAAATAACTAAAGACAAAGTAGAGATGGAGACTAAACCAAACACCAACCACAAGGGATACAACCCCTTATATATATATATATACACACACATATATTACAATACATGAAGAAGAAATGTTTTTCATCTGAGTCATGGCTGCTGTGTTATTCTGCACTTTGAGACTACAAACCTTGATCAAGAAGAAAGGAACTGAAGCTCATAATGCAGAGGTCATACATCCAATACTGAACCAGCAACCGCTGTGTGGTACACAGGGAGGCTGGGATCAGGTGTTTGTCAACAATACGTTTGTTTCTGTTATCATTTGGTTTGATTATGACGTTTGATTATTTACTTGCACTCAAAAAAAGAAAAATAACAGTTTTGATATAAAAATGTAAATTTCACGTATTTAACGAATAAATAACCATACATGTTTATTTTTAAAACTATTTCTAAAATATTTGCATTTTTTATGACGTGGTCATAAATTTGTGATGCGCTGTAGCTGTTTTATGAGTGAATGTGTGTGAGAATATGTTCTAAAATCAGTGATCACATATTTAAATCACTCATTCAATGCATGAATATTCCATTCAGTGCATTAAAACAATATTCTCAATCCAGATATATTTTTTCATTTAAATATGTATCAAACTAATGATCTTTAAAGGAAATAAATGACTAAAAATTGCAAAATAAAATGCATAAATGTAGATGGGTAATACTGAAATTGCATACAGGCACAATTAAAAGATTTTAATTGTTTATTTATTCCTACAAGGACACGTTGGAAGCGTTTGGTCCTCCATATACTAGAATCTTTCCATTTGCACCTGACGAACATCCAGTTTTGTTTCCAAATGTCTTAAAACACATTTTAAAGGGCAGACTGTGGCAGGGCCCATGCGAAATAGCAGGATATTTTGGGGAATTATTTTTTTGAAGCTTCAGCACCTGCTGCATTGATCATTTACTGATATTACAGATGACAAGTACATAAACGAAAACAAAAGATAAGGTGTTCGTGGTGGAAACGTCGGAATAAAAAATGTCCTCGTGGATAACGCCAAACAGCATCTTTTTATTACTCACTGTCGTGTTCGCCAGTGGGAAGATTTGAGGAGTTTGTTCCGCTTTCTCGTCTGTTACGCTGCAACAGAAATCTCAAAAGCCTGGAAGCAACAAAATAAATATGTGAAAGTAAACTGGGAGGAGCTGCACAAGTTTCAATAAATTACTCAAGTGGATCGGAATATTTGCTTAAAATTGCGTCCAGTGATTTGGGGTAAAACTCTGTCCTCCATTTAAAATTTTTTGATCATTTGGATCATGATTGATTTTGTATCCTGAGAAACCTGAGACCAAAATCCAGGAGTTTTGCACATAAAAACTCCGGTTTTTCCATATTCAAAGTTGATAGAGATGCTGCCAGTCATGATTCTGCCCGTCTCATTGGTACATTGGCTTGTTTGTGTAATAATACGTTCTTCACATCAAGCCTCAAAAACGCAGGAAGCATCTCGACTTTGTCAGCGGGTTATTAAATATCGTCCTTTGAAGTGTGTCAGCGTGTGCGCTGCACTCTTGCTCTCTTATCGAGGTATGGATGAATGTTTTAATATGTTGTTTTAATTAGCTGACTTTCATGTAGACAAGTGGCTGCCAGTGTACACGTGGCAACACACGCGCGCACACACACACACGCGCACACACACACCAGCAGAGGCACATTAACACAAAAAGGGAAAAAGTGTGTTGTTGCCCAACAGTTTCCTGGTGCGACAAATGAGGCAAAACTTTCATGTGAGGATGCAGAGACTGCAGACAGATCGTCTGTTCCTCTTTTCTCCCTTTTGGTGTCTGATTGATATTTTCAAATGCACAAGAGAGCCTCGCTAATGAGATTTTTTTTCTTTTTATGGTTATTACTGATATTTGCACACACTCTGGCTTCAGAAACCTGGAGACTTTTTAGCCTTTATTTTGGCGAGTGGACAGGAAAGCTGGGAGTGAGCAGCAGGAAACAAATGAGGCAGGTTTCTGCGATGTGGCACATGTGTCACCTACCTGCTCAACCCTGTGTGTGATACTAATGCCTCAGTGAAGTGGATCTATTATGCTTGTTTCCAACTCCATGTTTTTATTCATGGACACTACTAGAGTTGTTCAATATAATCCTTATTTTTCTTACATGGTAAAAAAAAAGATGGATGGATTAATAAAATACTCGAGTTTCACTCACAAAAACAGAAGTTCACACTCTTGTGTGCTCTGTGTCTCATGCTAATCCATATTATTTGTCAGATAATTCATTAAAAACACTCTGAAAGGACAACATAACGAGCCACGAGTGAAAACAACTGCGTGCAGCTGAATGTGCATCTTGAGCATTTGTCCCACAGGGATTGCCTTTACCTATTATTTACAGTAAAAGGAGCTTCTGCCATTGTAACAGGATATATGGCAGCACATAGGAGAAAACACTAGAGGTCTTACCTTGGATAAGCTGTGTCTGTCACAGATATCTAAAGGCAAAGCTGCTGAAGTTTTCTCATACTGACCTCTGTGTGAAAGACGGGAAATTATGATAAAAAAAATCCCCAATTATTGTTACATTAATCATCTTAATCACCAGTTCTGTCCTTTACAGATTTAAGTTATACAGGCCTAGCTGATGCTGACTGGCTCCTGGCATCTGCCCTTACTCGGCCTGGCTCAAATGCTCACTGACTTTTCAAATCATCCACTTGAATCTCATCCAGTAAAAAATGGTGAGGCATTTGCATCCACAGTGTGGAGTCACTTCTTGTTCCAGCTACATTATAAAGTGCCCCAAATGAGCCCCCATTTGGAGGATATCACAAAAACCACTGGACCAATCAGCTCCAGCAGTAATGAAATTTAGTACTCGAGTGTTTGAGTCGCAGCTTAAATAACGTGCTGGATGTGAGGTTATTGTGCTCTGTTTGGCTTTGCAGCTGTCCCTTTTTATAGTTTAAGCTCTATGCAGCCTTTGCATATGCTATTCACATCTGACTTTTAATGGCACCATTAAAACTTTTTGCGAGACCTAAATTCTAAAGGTTTTAAGCTTATTTTCATAACCTCGGCCCAGCGTATTTATTGCTCAGGGCAAGACAGGTATTTTGCATGATTAGATTGCGCGGGCCACTTCAAAATGTAAAGTACTCAGATGCTCATTTGGGGGTTGACTGTGGCTTAGTAGGTAGAGCCGTTTGTCCATTGATTTTAATAAGGTTCGTTGTTCCCTGCCAGGCTCTTCCAGTCGGCATGTCAAAATGTCCTCAAGCAAGATAATGAACCTCAAAACTGCCGCAATGTTTTGTAAGGGTGTGATTTAAAAAAAGGGCTTAGTGAATACGGGTGATTGTGAGTTGTGCTCTAAAGCAATCCTCCTTTTTGCTTTTCTGTTGTTTGAAAGTTAGTATTATCAACATATGGACATTTCTTATGCCTCAACTTTCTCTTTTAAGTGAAAATTCAATTTGGATTCGATTTTTGACAGAAACCTTTCTGACTTGCAGCAACATTGTATTATTCCTGCTTGACTATCAGGTAAACAGGCTTTTTTTCTAAGCTGTGATCATTGTAAAAAGCACCTTAATTACATTAAAGAGATCTCAAGCAGTTGTGTGTAGGATTATTGCTGCTGCAATCCAGCTCCAAATCCTCTTGCTATCCCTGCAAAGTATTTCACTGCTCTGCAAAGGAACAGGACCAATCCCAAATGCTCCCTTTACCAGCTATTCTGCGCGGAATGTTTGGAATCACACACGCAGCTACTGAAGTCGCTCTCTGACGTCTGTCTGACATCTGCCACATGGCTGTGTGATGATCATATCATCACTTTTTGGAATCTAGGGAAATATGTGGAAATTTGAACACTTGTCATTTCCCATATGGTATGGTGGGGGGTGGGGGGGGGGGCGCTTGCAGCTTGGGTGTGGATTTTGGTGGCTGCTGTACACCTGTCTGAGGTTCTGGAGAAGCTGATGAAACGAGCTGTTTTATAGAGAGGAATCAAAGACCTCAAACATCAC
>VOQJ01013099.1:14955-31686 GCA_015052665.1 Apistogramma diplotaenia
CCTCAAACATCACCCATCTTCCCCACCTCTCTGCTTTTGTTTTTGTTCACCTCCATTTTTTTGTTGCTCTCAGTGATGACACAATACCGGACGTTTAGCGGGAGGTACCAATCCCTGTATAATTATTCAATTCTCACAAAAAACAAACAAACGTTTGAGCATTTCTGTAAATAACAGAAACAACACAACAGAAAATGAAACTGAAACGTCAGGATGCCGTGCATAGACTTCAGCTCAACATTCAACATCATTCCTCAGCATCTGATTGGAAAGCTGAGTTTGTCAAACACACCAAATTCCTTGGTGTCCTTGTCCCTCAGCACCAGCGCCATAACCAAGAAAGCCCAACAGCATCTCTACTTTCTGAGAGGACTGAGGAAAGCTCACCTGCTACCTTCCATCCTAACCATATCCTACAGAAGAACCATCATGAGCATCCTGAGTAGCTGCATCACTGTCTGCTTTGGGAATTGCACTGCAGTTGACTGCGAGACCCTGTAGCATGTAGTGAGGACAGCTGAAGCGATCATCGGGGTCTGTCTTCAATCTCACAAACACTTTTAATAACTGCTGCATTCAGAAAGCTCTCAGCATTGTGGGTGACCCATCTCACCCATCACATGGACTTCTTTTTACTGTCCTGCCATCTGGCAGGTGATGCAGCAGCTTCATTCCACAAACCATCTGTGGAATGAAGCTGATTCCTCAAGGCACTGTAAATCGTGCAAACCATTGTGCAAGGTTGCACTACTGCAATATCGATCATTCATTGTACTGTCTTCTTACTTTGTTACTTTTAGAATAAGAACATTGTTTAGTTTCACTATGTACTTGTGTGCTTCTGAAATGACAATGAAACCCTGAATTTAACTCAAAAGCACAATGGCATTGTTTGCATATTTCTTTTTTCTGAATCATTTAGCATCTCTTGGTCATCTGTTCTTCCATTCCTGATGCTTACTGTCTTTGTCATCAGTGACTCAGGGCCATGCTATTGCAGCAGCTGCACTAGTCACCATCTCCCTGCTGTGCCATACAGGCATCCTCCTCCTTTCTGCATATAGGGATAGGCTAGATTATTTGTATGTACAGTATATCTTGGCCCCCATCTGCTCTGGAAGAACTGCAGCCTTGGTAAATGTGCTGCCTGTGGTACTGCAGGCATCATTTTGGTTTCAAAAGGTATCAGAGTTATCCTTACTTTGAAATTTCCTTCATCATTTTCTTTGAAGGCTTTTCAGCTTGCTAACTAATATTCTCCGGGGTTTGTATCCTCTGTGGTCATGGTCTAGAGGTCAGATGAGGTTAATCAGACAGGTGAAGTTTGGTTTTGCTTTGCTGTTTATGAGATGCTGTTGCTGCTGTGATGCTAGGAATTTTCTTAATTTTCTTATATCATTATTCTGTCGAGACATTTTAAATGTAAGCTCTGATCAATTTAATTTCCAGAAAACATATTAAAGCCATGTATTACGAATCGAGTAGTGTACAATCACTTCATTTGCATTGTTTTCTGTCCAAGTTATGCTTTTTTATTTACAGTAGCAAACACAATATTAGACCTAAGTCTGTCTGCATGTTACAGCTCATAGAGAAGGAATTAATGAATGCAGCATTAAGGCAGGGTTTAGCAGTCATGCATATCTGTGTCTGATTTCAAGCTACATTTCAAGTACAAAAAATGTTTTGGCTTCTGTTTTTTCATTGTCTGATTTCACAAAGTGAAGCCGAGTGGCTCTAATGTCCTATTACAGGAAGGTTTGTGCAGATTTCTTATTAAAACAAACATTATCAAGAGTGCTTTGTGCCAATTATTCCTAATGTTGACAGTGCACACTCTAATATTCTCTTAAATAGAAATCAAACTGTCATGCACACTCATGCATTCGTTTTCCAGAACATCACAGGGATTTGCAAGCAACAGGATGCCCATTTTTCTCCCTCCAGTGATCTAATGTTGGAATAAGCATTTCAGGAGATGTCATGAAATAAATTGAAATGTCTATAAGAGACATTCAGGACTCCCACAGGGCATGAAAAGCAGCTTTGAACTGAGTCCGTTGTTTATTTATAGGCCATTTCTTTTTATTGAAGGTTCTGGAGTGGGAACCAATTGATTCAAATGTATATCTCACAATTACGCATTTTACAGGTGTTTTACTTATGTTTTATGTAAAAAAACGTTCTCTGTCGGGATGTTGTGGCTCTCGTCGTTGTGGTCTTGCTGGGACTTTACGTATCTGTTAACTTTTTTCATTATCAAAATTAGCTTCACAAGGTGTGCCAAGACTGTAAATTAGCAATGTCTAAATGTTTTTTTTAATTAGAAGTTAAAATCCTAAGACCCGACCTACTCTGTCAGGATAAATGTGGAAAATGCTCAAACTCTTTCCAGCAGTCAGAGGTGGTTTTCAGAGGTGGGAAGTAACGAAGTACAAATACTTCATTACTGTACTTAAGTAGATTTTTCACGTATCTGTACTTTACTTGAGTATTTTTTTCTGACTACTTTTTACTTTTACTCGCTACATTTTTACACAAGTATCAGTACTTTCTGCTTCTTACATTCTCAAAACCGACTCGTTACTTTAGGTTTAACACGTCTGAGAAAAGTTAGCATTTCCGGTTAGCGTTGTTTTTAGAGGACAAAGAGATACTTTTACTTTCTTACTTTGAGTACATTTTAGAGCTGGTACTTTAATACTTTTACTTGAGTAAAGAAGTTGAACCAGTACTTCAACTTTTACTAAAGTAGTTTTTAGCACAAGTACTTGTACTTAAGTACATAATGTCAGTACTTTTGCCACCTCTGCTGGTTTTGTTTAACCATGACCAAGATTAATCAAAACCAAGCATTTTTAGTTACCTTAATTCATCCAAACCTTAATGATTACATTAATAACCTGGCAGTTGCTCACCGCTGGTAGGTTTTCTCGGGAAAATCACTGTAGGATTTTAGCCAATTTATGCAGCTAATTTAGTGGGTTACCTCCTTGAGATTTCAAATAATTAACCTTCAACATGTAGGCTAATAGGAACTGGATGTTTGGGCTGGGTCTCATATGGTCTTTCACTGACTTCTATGTTACACAAAACCAGTTTGATTTGGCTGCTGATCGATGCTGCAAAGCAACATGTCAAAAAAACAACCTGAACACAAAATGTGCATCCATTTTTTTCACTGGCATGGAGCATGCATCGGCTTGTTTCTGTGACAGCGCTGTAAAATACAAAGTTTCAAATACTTGTGTTAATGTCACGGTACCTGTGTGGAATTGCTGTGATTTATATTTAGCTGGTTACCTTGGTGAGTAATTGTTACCAGGGTAGCTGTTTGTATTTTAATTGCCTGCATTTGTCCTGTAGTGAGTCACTCCGGATGACGTGTCCTGTTGAGTCACATCTCTCTAGTTGGTCTATAACCTTATTTGAAAAGGTCTCCACTAACAACTGAAGAGTTATGATGACAAAAATAACTTTTTTGTTCTTTCTGAGAGCCTTTCTGAACTGCAGCGCAGACTTTTCTCTTTTTCTTAACTTCTTTCAAACACAAAGTGTCCAAATAGATTAAAAATATGCTTTTTGAATTTTGAGTAGGGGATTACTGTAAGATATTCACCATCTACAGTGCACGTGCATGTTTTACAGTGCCTATGAACATCACTCTTATGAAGCATGCACTTCCACAGAGCATTTTCTTTATGTGCCCACCCACAACACTCTCCCCTGAAGATAATGGATAAAGACCGGCACTTTTCTTGACTTATTGACCACTTGGATTGAAGGAAGACAGAATAGCAGAAAGAAACCCACTCAGACACAGAGAGAACATGCAGACTCCACAGAGGAAGCCCTCACCAGTGCTTTCAAATCGAGAGGAAGTATCAGTGCTGCTGTTCCTCCACTGTACTAGTGGCACTAGTGAACAAAATTAAGCACCTAGCCATGTAGCATGCCCTTTTAAACATGTATGGGAAAACTGGTCACTGAATCCAAGCATGGTACTGTAGCAGGATGCAGCAGAAGTTTCTTCCCTCCTAGATATTCCATGATCAGCTGTCACAAAGTTGATACAGTTACAGTAGGAACCATAGCAACGTAGCCATGAAGTGCCAGGAGCTTCAGTTTCCATGTCCAAGCAGCTGCTGTCGGTGTAATTTGTAGGTGGCCTGGTACATTTTTCCAGATCATAGTTTCTTTTTATTTATATCAGTGGATTAGGGCAACCTGTGCACAGTACAAATAAATGTGACAATACATGCAGAAGAATTAAAACGGGAGAAAAATGAAAAATAATAAAAACTCTTCTGTTCCAGGCTGTTTGGCTCAGTTCAGCCTGTTTGGCTCAGTAATTCGTGACAGTTAGCTAACCGGTACAGCAGGACCTTGAAAAGGATAAATCGGACTCAGAATTCTTCTCTATAACAAGGTAACTAAAGGCCTGCAAATAGTTCAGCCAGTGACATTATAAAGAAGCAGACAGAGCACTCAAAGAGGGAGACTGCTGAAACACCAACGATACCCCTGCACTCAAAGCCCAAATAGCAAACATATTAGCCAATCATGCTGCGCTGACACATGTGGTACATGGGGGAAGCTTTTTAAAACTTACAGTGAAGCAAGCTCAGCAAAACCCTTAATGGATTTCACTGGCGTATCTCTGCCTTTGGTTTTTATGTCCCAGTGACCAATGAAATTAAAGTTATGACTCTCTCCTCATTCGTTCAAAATATCTGCCAAGTTGTGAGACTTTCTTCTGCTGCCACTGTTTAATGGTTTGTAGTACGGCGCTTTAATGATCAGATTTAAATTTAATCACACTGTCATAGAATTTGGATGTAATTAGTTAAATTAAGCCGAGCAGGTGGCAACTGGCCTGAAGATATTTCACCCAATTTTGGTTTCGAAGGATGTTGGAACATTCAGCTAATGCAGAATATGTGAAGCTGTTAAAAGGCTTTAAACGGGCCTTCTTTATTTCTGACTGATGACATATTTAGCATGATGAAATCATGTGACATAGCAGAAATCATGAACCCTGACTCAGCGCAGCTCTGTGTTGCTCACAGGTTCCTTCTGAAGTGCCCTACTTACAGGCCACAATCACACTTATGATCAGATGGTAATAATTTGAACAATGTAGCGATTTCATTAACTTGTTAAATACCAAGTTTCTTTGTGTTGGTAAAATTTAATCAAACTATCTTTATTGTGTAAAGCAATTCAAATATTTTTCCCATCAGTGTTGTAAAGTTTTTTGTTTGTTATAAATCATCTTCTTTGTCTCTCTGTATTTGTCTGAAACACACACACACACACACACACACACACGCTCGCTGTGGGAGGAAAATGGCTGTTGGCAAAGCAATCTGAACAATAATGTGCTTCAACAGCCCTTTTAATTATGTTTTGGTTAATTAGGTTTCCTCACTTCATTGCATCCTTTGATCTAATGAAGCACTTACAAGTTGTTGGCAAGTAACAATTTATGTACCAAGAATAATTGTATATGTGTTATTGTGTGTTTACGTGCGTTTGCTTGAATTTTGAATGTGTTTTGAATAGTACATTTAAAGTAGGGCTGCTCTGGTACATGTGGATCAGATATTGCTCAAATCTTTACTTTAAGTCAATATTCGACTTCGCTCCGCCGTGGTGGTCAGTGGTTAGCAACAATCTCACAGGAAGAGGCTCCGTGTCCAGGCCGTGTCAGCTGTTCTGTGTGGAGTGTGTACGATCTGCCAATTTTAAATTTAAAGGAGATGCAAACAATGGCACCTTGGAAGCCAGGAAAAACAGAAAATAAGCAAATGTGCATTTCAGAAAGTCGCTGGCTGTACTCGTGTATTGTTGTAATATTAAGATGGAGTGTTAGACTATAAATGTGAGCAGCACACTAGCAGAGATTCAGAATCCAACAGGGACTGTATTAACAGACGAATAAAGGTTACGGGCTGATAGCAGCAGAGCCAGCACGAAGGAGTCCAGAGTGGGTTCTAGGCAAGCAGGAAATGAGTACGGTGGAAGGAGTCAAGTCCTGGGGAACATCAAGCAGAATTTGAAATAAATACTTGAAGAAACTAGAAGAATAGCTCAAACACGGATATCTGTGTAGCTGTTGTCTACAATCTGGAAAGCAAGTATTTACAACAGAGAAGATTGGAGATGGATCACAGCTGACTGCCCCACTCTGTGCACCTGATCCCACTCTTGTGATTAAAAAAAACAACAACAACAGAAGGAGAAGGAAAGGGGGGAGAAAAGCTCCTAGCTAAGAGGGAGAGGAGGCAGAGGGCATGACATATGGTTCTTTGTCTTTGCATTTGTAGCTGCAGTAGAGAAGGAATTAAAAAAGACCCATAACAGTCAAATTTATTAACTCGCATAATTACTTTGAATGCTTGTTTGTGAAGCCTAAAACTGTAAATCAGATCACAACAGTGCAGAACAGTGACATGTGTTCAGGCGACAGGACGTTTTATTGGTGTCTCCTGAATCCATGTTTTGCTCCTGGCTGGTTGAGCAGCATCAAGCCCAGATGGGGCGGCCCGTTTCGGTCCCTCTTTGGGCCCATTACTGTCAGACTCCGGTTTTCGCCTGGTGCCGGCATCCATCTGTTTCCACATCCCCTGTCCTCCCACCTCTTTTTAGACCTGCCACTGCTGCGAGTGTGTGTGGATGAGCGGGAGGGAAAGAAAAGGAGCTCACAACGACAGTGACAGCTGACAGCCAAATGAAAGACTCATTGCACGTGTGTGTATGTGCACACGTGTGTGTGCACACGTGTGTGTGTGCACTGTGCCAATGAAGACCTGCCTGGCATCACTTTCACTGCTAAGGCTAACTGAGAGATGATGTTTAGCAGTAACGAGGCATCTTGGATCAGCCTGCTAACTGGCATGTTTTATTGATATTTTTAAACTGAAAAATTCACTTTAAGCTGTACAAATACAGCATCATTTATAGCTTGTGCCTTATTATGCTACACTGCAGTGCACCAGCAGATACGACCTGACCGAACTGTTAAAATAGCAGACTTGTAAGACTAGACTTTATTGTTGCAGGCCTGCTGGAGAGGTGACGTGAAAATAAAGGGGGAAGGATGCACAACATGTAGCAGGGGTCTCTGGTTAGATTTGACCCTGGAACAAGTCAGGTTGAGTCACTTTTGCTTATATAGCATATTTAAAGCAGCCGTAGTCGAACCCAAAGTGCTTTCCAGTCCACTTTAAGGCCACTTAGTATTCCTATGGTTATTTATCGGTTATTAAAGGTCTTGCTTGTTAGGTTAATTGATGATTTTGAATTAGCCATAGGCTAAAAATGAGGGTTCTAGTGGTTGTCTGCCTTTGTGCGTTGGCCCTGTTAAGTACTGGTGACCTGTCGAGTTTGTACTCTCCCTCTTGCGCAGTGACAGCTGAGATCGGCTCCAGCCCAGCTACAGTACAACGCCAAGCTGAATGGGCGGTTAAGAAAACGGATGGATCGACAGATAATACAATGTGTTTAGGGAGGAGACCTTGTGAATAATGTGCTGGTACACAGGCTGGAAAGAAGATTTAATGTACGCTTGGAAATCAAATAGTGTGCAGGTGATTGACTGCTGCTGATGTGACTGTGTAGACGGATGTTTGCGGGGGTATAGGAAACGTCATCTTGATTGCGCATGCAGGACAGAGAATGAGGAAACAAGATGTAGGGAAGTGGATAAAGGTGGAGACGGTGTTTAGATTGGCTTGTGTGGAAATGCTGTAGCTGCTGGAGTTAATTTTCTGCATAACTGAGCACTGAGAGTGTGAAAAACAGCTGCGTATTGCAGGGAGATGGCCTTTCTTAAGACAGAGCAGCACTGCAGGATGCTGGGAGGGTGGCTTGACAGGATATGTATGTCTTCAGGCGCTTACTGCAGTGCTGCTTCCTCAGAGGTCTTTGAATTCACAGGACGGTGTCAGAGAGCGAAGACACACATGAAACGGGGTCAGAGAAGGACTTTGACATCATTTTTATACAGCCATGAAAGTTCTGTGACCGTGCGGAGCTAGCAAACACCCCGCGTGCAGGTTACATCATGAGTCAGTCTGCTGCTAGGGTTTATTAGGGAGATCATATTGAAATTCAAATGCAAATGAAAGCAACTGCTGCAATTCCATTGTGAGAGAAATGCTGCTGTCCTGCTCCCTCCTGATTATGCATAATGTTAAATATATGATGCACGAAGCCAGCAGGGTGCTGCCACAGAGCAGCGACGCTTTTGTAAACAAAATGAAAATATTGTGTCAAGTGTATTTTCACCTGCTAGCATGCCGTTGGATGAAGGGTCCTGCTGTTGTTAATGCTGACTCACTGTCACACACACATGGGGAGTAATGTTATTAGTGACCCTGGTGCTTTGCCTGTAAAGTCAAAAGACCTGCTGTGGAAAGGCTCTGTCACCAGTGCATCCCTGAAGGGTCAGAAGAGTTTTGAATAGTTCTTTTTTACAACAGGTGTTACAAAGTGACGTATGAAAAGGGCACCATGCCTTTTTCTAGTGAGTTTAACTTCAGCAGATAAAACTCTGCATGTGGATAAGACCGGAAATGACACAGAATAATAATAATAATGAAACATCTCAGCCTTCAGAGCCTGTGTCAGCGGCAGAGGGCATCAGTCTTTCTGCATTATGTGGTTAGCTGAAAGACAGAAGACGTACACCCTCGATGGAAGAGTTGAGATAAATATTTGAAATCCATGAAGGCTTAAACAGCTCTTAATGGCCAGGCAGAGAAGCTAATTACTTCACAGTGACAAACGAGACAAAATCTCAAGTACTCTAATATATCGTTGGTCTTTATTGTCTTCGACAAAGATATTTTCAATAATGAAAGAATGAGAATAATTTCCCGTTTTATTACATCAGTGCCTTTTTATTCGTGTGGCATCGAATCCATCCGGCCATAACTAAGAAAAGCAACAGAGTTTCTGTGGATCCTGCTCACGATTAGCAAAAGCAGTCAAATGGACATTAGTAGTGAATCGTCTTTGTAAAGGCGAAGCTGTTGATTTACCAGTCAGCCTACGTTCCAAACCTCACCTGCGGTCATGAGCCGTGGTTCTTGAAAGGATGATGTCACGGATACAGGCTACAACGAGTTTTCTTAGTGATGTGATTGGGCTCAGCCTTGCAGATTGAAATTGATGAGCTCAGAGTAGAAACCGTCCTACGAGGGTGTTTTTGGGGGGACAGCAAACTGGGAGACGACCCTGGGGTAAACTCCTCTGGAACGCACCAGAGGAATTGCATATCTCATTTGGCCTGGGAGCACCTCAACATCCCCCAGGAGAAAAGGATGTCTGAAAAGTCCTGTTTTCCCTGCTTCGGATAAGTGGAAGGAGATAGATGGATGCATAAGGCAGCAGAAAATCTGCAATATCATCGCAGGAGAAGAGCCAACAGCTTCACAGTTTCCAGTGAACGTATTTATGTTGAACTGCCAAAGAAAAGTTCAGGTTACATTGTTTATTCTCCTGGGGTGCCCTCTTTCAACTGAGACAACCACAATGAAACTATAATGATGATGACCTTAAAACCTTTAAAAGGCAGTTATTTAATTCCTTTTTCCCTGTTTTGTTAGCATTGCTGATCATTATTTTTGTGCCTAAACTAACTAAACATTGACCATAACAGAACTGGTCATTAGTATTAATCTTAGGAGGCGCAGATTTAGTGATTTAGACTTCCTTATAAGGTTTTTTGTGGTTAAGAGACTCCGGGGTTCTACCGAGGGGATTACTCCTCTCATCTGCTGCTGGGAGAAACGTCTGGAAAATCTGCTTAACCAGCTGCCATAGAATCCCCACCTTGGATAAATGAGGGAAGATGGATGGATGGATGGATTGGAACGCCTTATTAGCACTGAGATCGCTGATCCAGGCACACTCATGTGTCCAGAAATTCAAATGCTGTTGAGCTGGTGTTCGGCCCACTGATGGCCTATTTCTGCAGTAGAAAGAGGCAGCCAGTTTACAGAGATTTACGGGCAGCTTCATGCCTACATTCATTAGGAATATTGGCAGAACATGATTCGCTGGTGCAGCTGTCTATTATGTTTAAAGTGAACTGATAGTTATAGAAGTATATGTATATGGATCTTTGGTAAAACAAGTAAAATGAGCACCAAAGGTCAAACTGCATAAATAACATGAAAAAAAATCAAATGCATAATTTTCAGACAGCCTGAAACAATATTGGTAATTAGCCAAATCATTTTTTATGCTTCTGTGGTTAAGATGATAAATTAAAGTTACTTACTTGCATTCCTAAACAGAAAATCTCGTTTTAGCAGTTAAATGTTAAGCTTGAATAATTTGTAAATGTGAATTCAGATCATTTGCCAAATAAATAAAAATATCAGAACAAAGACGATACCATTTCAGTCTCTTTGACCCAGATGCAGCATCTTGAGAAATGCAGCACTATTCATGACCACCTGTGCCACTCACCTGTATATTTAATTGGAGTATCCTCCATGGACCTACAGTATGTGGCATTGTTCACTACTTGGTCCTGAGTAGGGCTTATTTATTGGTGCTGACTGCAGTATTCTGACTGCTTTCCCAGCCTACAACTGGCCTCATAAAAAGCTTCACCGTGTCCATAAACTCGTATTGAATAAAAGCTCTAAATGGCTTTTAACTTGCCAGGCACGTGGGGAACAGGGAGCTCATAAAGAAGGTGTATTTTAAGGTGTTCGCAGAACCGTCTCTTATTATGATGTTTTTCATTCATATTTCAGAAAGGTTTCCCTGTTGAGATTCCTCAGCAGAATAGAGATGAAATCGGCTTTGATGGCATTTTTGGCAGTCTATAATCAGATTTGTTTATTACCTGAAAGCTTATGTAATTTTTGGCTGCACCTGCTTTTGTTCCTCTTGAGTTCTGAGATGAGCTGAGAGCCTGACCGTGATTGTTCTTGATCTGAAACAGGCTCTTTACAGCGGGTGGTCGGAAGGAACCCGTAGGATAAAATGCAGAAAGACAAAGATAAAACAATTGGACTTGAGACTGTGGGTTTAGCTGAAGTTAGTGGTTTTCTGTCGGTTGCTATTGATTGATTTGTGGCATGGTCGATTGCGCCTTCAGTATGCTGCAGTAAATATGTGTGCTTGGATAGCGGTCACCACAGAAATATGATGATTTAAGACATTAAATTACAGGCGGATTGAAAGAAAACAAATGTGTAATTTTTTTATGATTGAGTGATCTTATTGGAAACTTGTAAATTTGTGCTGCTGTACGGCGAGGCTCCAGGTTTAGGTTTGTAAATGAGGCACGGCTAATGCAGGGTAACAGAACATACATAGGATTTCAAGGAACCCAAAGAATCTGCTTCCTCTTTGCCGCATGCACTCATTTGCATACTCTGCTATTCTCCCGTCTCCTTGCTTCTCTCTGCTTTTGTAAACCCAAATCAAATAAACAGTAAAGCAGAGCAGTAAATCAAATGCTGTTGCAGCTACAGCGGTTCAATGTGCCCTTGTATTATAGCATACTTTAGCTGCTGTTCTCCTGTCCTGTTTTGACATATTTCAAAGGAGTAGCTTAATCATGCATCCATTTCTGTGGTAAACCACGTAAAGTGCATATACGGAGGACTAAAGCTTCAAAATTTAAAATTAAAAAAATGACTGAATGTAGTTAACATTGTAGGCTTTAATTAATTTATAAAATCTGAAATAAGCTGATATTTCTGTATAATTTTAAAATTATTTCTGTATTTATATACTTCCTCATTGAGTATTTTTATATTAATATATTCACTGAATTAGTTATGTATAAATAATCATGAGGGTTATAGGTATTGTTTTGGATCCTTTGATGGACTGAAATCTTTGATCTAAAGTGGGATAAACTGTTAAAAAACAGACAAATTAATGCATTTAATACATTTTCTGCTGAATAATTAATTAATTTTCAATTTTAACAGTTTTAATCCTCCGTACCCTTTTGGACTCAACCAGAACTGACTTGCTGACTTGTAGCTGCAGTTTTGAAATTAGGTGCAGGTTCTGAATACTCTGGATGAGTAGTGATCTACCTTTGCTGATCCGCATTTGCAGCCTTTTCTCCTGCTAAGTTGCAGTGGTATGATAATAAAATGCTTAATACTTTGAAGTTCTATTTCAGCATTTCCTGTTTCCAACTTGAGCTTGATTTGGTGATTGACGAGCACTTGTGTGCTCACTTGCGCTTCCTCGTTGTTCACTGTGCCGGAGCAGCGTTTTTAAGGTGCTTGTTACGTACTTATTATTCATGTATTCATCTACTCAAATAAACATGCAAAAAACTTTGACCATCTTTTTGTGTCCATAAATATGTTGAGACAGCTGGAGCATAATAAACTGGGCCTGAATCCCAGATGAGTCCCTGTTATTATGTTAATAAAGTTGTAATTTTGTTAGCATTGTCATCAAGCATGTTAGCATGTTATTATGTAGTTGTATGTACTTACCGTTCATTGTTAATCGTTAATGCAATCTGTGATACTGCCGCAGTTATCAAACAGGGTTCTCAGTGCTTTTGTAGCTAAACATCCTAAAATAACACACATTATATTACTTGGTATCCGGGAGTCTCGGGTTATTTCACCGTCCACTGGTTTGCATTGTTTTGCTAATTATCAGCTGGATTTTCTGTGTTCATGGTTACACAGCAAATCAAAGGTGCCTTGAACAAAAGCTGCATACAGTATGAATGTGCATGTGTGCGTGCTTATGTGAGTCTGCTTGCATGAGAGAACAGAGGTGAGAGAGACCTTTAATGTCTGTGTGTCTGGATAGTACCTGAAGTGTGTGTGTGTGTGTGTGTGTGTGTCTGCCATTCTCCCCAGTGATGTTGGCCCCCAGGGACCTCCTGGGGCTCTGCTTGTTATTTCACTGGCATGTTGAAGAAAGGGCTAAACCAGTTGCTCTGTCTTTGCTCTGAAGGACAAAGATAACAACAGTATCTGGTGTCTGACCAGATACTTACTCAGGATGGCCTCCAGTAACACTGTGAGAAATCATGGAGTCATTTTGACCAGGATATGTCTTTCAATGCACTTAATAAGCAAATATGTAGGACTGCTTTTTTGCATTTGTGCTGTATGTCTAAAATGAGAAACATCCTGTCTCAGAGTGATCCTGAAAAGCTAATTCATGCATTTATTACTTCTACCCTGGACTATTGTATTGTTGTATTGTCAGGCTGCCCTAACAGCTCCCTGAAAAGACTTCAGCTGATCCAAAATGCTGCAGCTAGAGTGCTGACAGGGACTAGAAAGAGAGAGCATGTTTCACTCTGTTATTATTAATGTCTTAATTTTGGTAGACTGGCCACTCCTGCTAAGGTTCCCCACCACCACAGGTTTTCTCCATGTGTGGATGACTGGCTCTTACTCTGGTTTGCTGGAGTCCTTAGAAATGGCTTTTTAACCCTTTTTCAAACTGATGTCAATGATTTTGTTTCTCAGTTGTTTGTTTAGATCAGGGGTGTCAAATTTTAAATATTTTAATCAGCAATATGAATATAAATTACCACTCTTTTCCCAGCACATCGCAGGCAGGGAAAAGAAAGACGGGTTTTCCTTCGCCTGTTTCAAACTCCACTTTTCATTTGGCCATTTTTGGGGTCAGGCTGGCTTGACCGATGTTTTTATCCACTGACCACTGATCAGTATGGCATCGGCTACACAGGAAAACGGGTTATTACACAGATTTTCACCTGTGGCAGCTGTTGCATTGTGGGATTTGTAGTATAAGTGGTGAGAAAGCTATTTACCGGTGGGCCATTAATAATTGCCAAATGAAATTATCTCAGGCCGAATAGCATCATATCTCAGGCCTTGAGTTTGACACTTGTGGTAATGTGTTGCTTTTTGTGATCTTTTAGCAGGCGTCACTTTGTCAGACAGGTTCTGTTTAAGTGATTTCTTATTCAGTAGTTCAGGGTGTGGTTAGTGAAATTGAACTAAGCAACAAAAGCAAAACAAAATATTTGGGCTTGAGCAGCTGAGGGGGTGGCACACTATGAGTGCACCAAGTTGACAGGGCACAGTGTGAACACATGTAAATGAGTGCTGTGTTTCCAGTGGTATTAAAGAGAAACACTATTTAACACACAGCTAAACTGGACTGAAGATGGATGGAGCTCGGACAGAAAAAGAGCCAAACGAGGTCAGAGGGCTTGATTAAGTAGCATGAGATTATTAAATTAGCTACCTAACACAGCTGCTTTGCATACAGTTTGTTGTACTTTGCATCAATGGTATCACTCAAAATCATTTTTTATACTTCACACATTTACAAATCCATTAGTGCGCGCTTGGAACTAAGTGACACATTTCATCATTAGACACTAAATGTGACTGCACCTGCGGACGTTTGCGTGCACTTCAATTATTTGTGAACCCGCGGGCTCGTCTGCGGAGAATTTACATTGCAGTGCACCAACTGCGCATACGCCCCAGGCGGTGGGATTCAAGTGGATTTCAAACAAGTATAGCAGGGACGACTCCGCCGTCATTGTCATAACGGCTGAGGAAGGAGAACATCTGCAGACAGAGGAAGGAGAGAGCGGTTAGTGGCATCCGAATCCAGGGGCAGGTTTGGATGGAAAATGAGTGAAGGTGAGTCTTACTAAATTAGTGGTATGTCTAGATTGTCTAGATGTGTGTGTGTGTGTGGGGGGGGGGTGTAGTGGGATAAGCAGGTGTCAAACAGATGGAGAACAGAGTGAATACCAACAGATGACAGAACGACTAAGTAAGCTAACTTATCTCACGAGGGTGAGGACAAGCTGATGACCTGCCGCCCTTCCAGCCTTTAAATACTGCCGCCAGAATGAGAGGATGGGAAAGCAGGTGGGACCTGTTGCTGAGACTGGAAAAGGAAAAACAAAGCCAAGACTGTCCAGGCCGTGGCAGTCATGTCTCCAGCTGCCCCGGTCTGTGCCTGCAGCAGAGTAGAGTCGAGGTTTAAGTCGGCTGCAGACAAGTTTAGTACAAACAGGTAAAGGCAGGATGTATGATAATAAAGCCTGCTCAGTCTTAGTCCATGCTATATGCTTTTATTCATTATGATAGCATATGTGTCATTTCATGCTACTTTCCTATTAATTAGAACGTTTTAAGATGTTACTTGTGTTATGACACAAGTCTACTGAAGCGATCACACAGAACCAACATCTTGAAGCCCAAAATTATTCCTGCAATTAGTCAGATGATCCTCTTCTTCTCCTTGGCAGGAGTTTTTAACCTTGATCTCGGGCTCATATTTTAGTGGTTAATGGCATCAAAGCCAAATGTAGATTTATATTCTTTAATTCAAAAGAATAATAAAAAATGTATTTTTATTGAGAAGTCATCACTATCTCTTGTTAGCAGAAAACAGATTGCACATTTCTCATGCACAGTATACATGCATGTACAGTGATGCGTAATGCCACTTCCTACACTTGTTAGTTACACGTCAGGTCCCCAGGCATTAAAAGTTCCCATCCAGGTACCACAGCAGAAACTTTATTGCCTCCGCAGTCTTTTGATCTTCCCACACGCAGACAAACTCGCCTGAAAACAAAGATAAACACACATGCAGACACAGGCAAACACACAGAGACACAAATACACATTTAAAGCCACTCATAGTTTAGTGGTGCGTAATGAGACCGTCTTATAGACTATGCAGACATGCTCCAGCTCCTGCCGAGGTGTTATAGTTGCTGTTTTCTATAATTCATGCCTCTTGCCTGCAGAAGTGTCTCATACGGAAATGAGGGCAGATGAATAAAACCTTCAGTCTGGCACGATGTCGGTGCATTTGTGGACAGTGAGGTAGCCTGCTGGTTAGAAACGCCGCCCACTGACGGAGGCGCTGCTTTTTGACCCGTTTATGTATGATCATCTTCAGCCCAGAAGGCAGCAGTTAAATACGTCTTTCAGCAGCAAACCGTCTACCCTCCACTGCCCTGATCACAGTGGTTAAATGTCTTAAGTGTCTCAAACTCGCCTAGTTGTAGTTCCACTGTAAAACAAAAACAAATAAAATGAAAGGCCACTAACAGTGACATGGACAGTATAATAACAAATCAAATATATAAGCTGAACTATAATCATTTTAAACCACAGAAGCAAAATCTTAAAATAAATAAATAAATGTAAAAATCTGTCATGTTGCCAGACCTTCAAATGCTTGATGAAGGAATGCATTTCGCCTAATTTCCATTTTCAATCTATGCTAAGCACCTTCACTTCTTTACATCTCTAAATTTACTGTTGTCGCTGCTGTAGCTCAGTTTGTCTTGGCACTTCTTTTAGTGAAGCTGCCTGCCGCAGCAGTGGTAATTACTCAGAACCGTCCCATTTGATATCTGAGACACTTTTCCAATGGCTCCATGCAGACCTCCGGTTTTTAATGCCGAGGTGCATCAGTGCGTCTGCGAGCGCATTAATTGATTCTGTGTAAGCGGTGGAAACGGAGCGTTTGGCAGCCGCGGTCACCTGCAGAAACACAATCGGCTTTTGTACAGTTTAGAACAACGTTAATGCAAAGAGCGATCGATCATCACATCTATACCTGAAGCCATTTTACCCAACATGCTTTGAACCATATGAACAAACCATATAGGAAATGTACAACCGTAAATGTGCATCTGGAGGCCCAGAGAGAACCTGCAACCCCCCCCCCCCCAAAGCTTTTCTTTTCCCGACAAACAAG